>PVHX01000831.1:223248-250150 GCA_004024805.1 Geosciurus inauris | reverse complement strand
TGCCTATCTATAACTAAAAATATTTTAAAAAATTTAAAGTTGAGAATAAATTACTATTATTTTACTAATTTCAGTTTGAGTTAAATATTTGAATAAAGAATGTACAAGGACATTTTTTAGAATATCTGTTGTAAGAGTACAATGTAAGATTAGGAGCAAGATGTTTTACCATAGTATTTTCTTAAACCCTGGAAAAAATCAGTCAGAATTCATTAGAGGTGAGGAAATTTCCTTAGTGAGCCTTGGAGACAGGATGCTTTGTGGCACAGCTGTCTGCAGAGGTTTGGAGGGTTTCCCTGGTTTAGTCAATACTGAGTCAGTGGTTGATTGAAGGGGACAGCATATACCACACAGAAGTTGAATGTCAGATTTATTAAGCTCTCAGTAGTGTGAAGATTTTAAATAATAATTTCCATTGTAGCACTCTCTTAATCTCTGACAAAAGGATCTTGGAACATTAAAAAAAAAAAAAAGATTCTGCCTGGGCATGGTGGCACATGCCTATAATCTCAGCCGCTGAGGAGACTGAGGTAGGAAGATTGTGGGTTTGAGGCCAGCTTCAGCACTTAGTGAGACCCTCAGCAACTTAGCAAGACTTTGTCTCAAAAAACAAAAAAGGCTGAGGATGTAGCTCAGTGGTAAAGCACCTCTGGGTTCAATCCTTAGTACCAAACAAACAAAAAGATTCTAATAAGGCTCTTCTATAAAGATCAAGGATATGGATGTTTGAAAATCCTACTCATGATTCATTATTTAAATGTCTCCTGAAATCTTAGCTTAATTGCAAAGCTAGCCATAAGTGCAAAACTGGATTTCCAGGGTGGGTCTGCATAGTGGCAGTCACATAAGCAGTAAATGTTTCAACAACTGAGGGAATGAATTCCCAGATCTGCCAACACAGTTTTTACAAATTCAGTGACAACTGTTATTTCAACATATCTTTGTTCATATCATTGTTTTGGGTACAATATCTATCAGATGTCAAGTCTGTTAAATGAATTGAGTAGGTGTGATTAATCCTAATATCTTAACTGTTAGATGTTGCTTTAAACTTTTTGGTCATTGTCTTTGAAACGTTGAACGAATTAGAAGTGAAGTCCAGAGACTGTCTCTGCAACTTGTCCAGCATCAGATGTGCCTTCTTTTTTCTGCTACTGTTAATCTTAATTGACTCAGAGAATGCTTAGTTGCGAGAGTTCTTGGTACTTTTTTTTCTAACTGGTGGATAGCAAATACGTGACATGGATCTTCTTGCTCTTTAATCTCATGACCTTGACAACTATCTCTGATGGTCATTGAACTGGGACAGTTAATCTTTCTCAACACTGCACTCCAGGCAAGAACTAAATTGACTGGTGTGGACGTGTAAGGAAAAACGTAGGGCCATTACCAAACAATGCATGTTAGACAACCTCCTGGAGAAGGAGTTGTGCTTAGGAGCACAGAAATAGTTCCTGATGGAATCGCAGGGACCCAGCTTTTCTGATTTTCCAGGGCAGTATTCCTTATCATTTTCCTTGCTCATATAAGAGGGTAGGGCTGTAAAAATGAACCGATGTGATATCCTTACTTGGGGTCTAGCTCACAGGACTAAATCATTCTTTACCTCGTAAGATCTGTATACTGAAGATACAACTAAGCTAATTTTACATCTCAGTTTTCTCTTCATTGCTTGTGTAGAGTTTGGGACATAATTTAGCAAAATAAGGCTGGGATTGGGGATTTGGGGAAAGAAAGTATAATATAATAGAACTCTTCTGAAGTACTTGGACATTTTAAAAAGGTAGCAATTATTATATGTTTGTCTTGTCTATTAAGCATATCCGGCAGAATTTCCTTTTGGTAATGCTATGGAAAAATTTAGCTGCATTTAAATTTATTGTTGCAGATACTTCTTTTCATACATTTAGATGTTTATTTGAATTATCAAGATTATTATCTCTAAATAATTTTAAAATGTGAAGAGAGACAGTACGATCTGAAGAAGAGATGGATATTTTTCCTTAATTTGCAGACATTTGAAAAATATTATTGGCGAAGCATCCCTCATCTAGAAATATAGAATGCTCTGAAATATGAAACTTTTTTTCTCTTACAAATCTAAATACCTTTTACAATTTACCCAAACCTTTAGTTTTTTAAAAAATTTATTTTTTCTAATTAGGTATACATGACAGCAGAATGCATTTTGATTCATTGTACACAGATGGAGCACAACTTTTCATTTCTCTGGTTGTACAAAATATAGAGTTACACCATATGTGCAGTCATACATGTACCTAGGGCATTGTCGTCCATCTCATTCCCCCATCTTTCCTGCCCCCATATCCCCTTCCCACCCCACCCTCCCCTTTGACCAAAGTTTCTCCATTCCTTCCCATGCCCCTTTCCCCATTATGGATCAACATCCACTTATCAGAGAGAACATTCATCTTTTTGTTTTTTGGATTGGTTTACTTTGCTTAGCATGATATTCTCCAGCTCCATCCATTTACCTGAAAATGCCATAATTTTATTCTCTTTTAATGATGAGTAATATTCCATTATGTATGCATACTACAGTTTATTCGTCCATTCATCTGTTGAAGGGCATCTAGGTCGGTTCCACAGTTTAGCTATTGTGAATTGAGCTGCTATAAACATTGAAGTAGTTGTGTGACTGTAGCATACTGTTCTTAAGTCCTTTGGGTATAGACCAAGGAGTGGGATAGCTGAGTGAAATGGTGGTTCCATTCCAAGTTTTCTAAGGAATCTCCATACTACTTTCCAGAGTGGTTGTGCCAATTTGCAGTCCCACCAGCACTGTATGAGTGTGCCTTTAGCCCCACATCCTTGCCAACACTTATTGTTGTTTGTATTCTTGATAATTGCCATTCTGACTGGTGTGAGATAAAATCTTAGTTTTGATTTGCATTTCTCTGATTGCTAGAGATGTTGAACATTTTTTCATATATTTGTTGATTGATTATATATCTTTTGAGAAGTGTCTGTTCAGCTCCTTAGCCCATTTTTTTTTTTTTTTGGTGTTTTTTGAGTTCTTTATATATCTTGGAGATCAGTGCTCTATCTGATATATGTGTGGCAAAAATTTGCTCCCAGAATGCAGGCTCCCTGTTCACCTATTGTTTCTTTTGCTGAGAAGAAGCTTTTTAGTTTGAATCCATCCCATTTATTTATTCTTGATTTTATTTCTTGAGCTTTAGGAATCTTGTTAAGGAAGTCAGGGCCTAATCTGATGTGATGAAGGGTTGGGCCTACTTTTTCCTTGATTAGGTGTAGGGTTCGTGGTCTAATTACTAGGTCCTTGATCCACTTTGAGTTGAGTTTTGTGCATGGTGAGAGATGCATGGTGAGAAATAGGGGTTTGGTTTTATTTTGCTGCATATGGATTTCCAGTTTTCCCAGCACCATTTGTTGAAGTTTCACCAATGTATGTTTTTGGCGTCTTTGTCTAGTATGAGATTAAGTGTATTTATGTGGGGTTGTCTCTGTGTCTTGTATTCTATACCATTGGTCTGCATGTCTATTTTGGTACCAATACCATGCTATTTTTGTTACTATACCTTTGTTATTGTATAATTTAAGGTCTGGTATTGTGGTGCCTCCTGCTTTACTGTTCTTACTAAGGATTGCTCTGGCTATTCTGGGTCTCTTATTTTTCCAAATGAATTTCATGATTGCCTTTTCTATTTCTATAAGGAATGATGTTGGGATTTTAATTGGAATTGCATTGAATCTGTGTGGGACTTTGGGTAGTATGGCCATTTTGACAATATTGATTCTGCCTATCCAAAAGCATGGGAGATCTTTCCATCTTCTAAGATCTTCAATTTCTTTCTTTAGTGTCCTGTAGTTTTCATTGTAGAGGTCTTTCATCTCTTTTGCTAAATCAATCCCCAAGTATTTTATTTTATTTTTTTGAGGCTATTGTGCATGGGGTAGTTTTCCTAATTTCTCTTTCAGAGGATTTATCACTGATGTATAGAAATGCATTTGATTTATGGGTGTTGATATTATATCCTGCTACTTTGCTGAATTCATTTATTCTAGAAGTTTTCTGGTGGAATGTTTTGGATCCTCATATGTTGTCAGCAAATAATGATAGTTTGAGTTCTTCTTTTCCTATTTGTATCCCTTTAATTTCTTTCATCTAATTGCTCTGACTATAGTTTCAAGGACTATGTTGAATAGAAGTGGTGAAAGAGGGCATCCCTGTCTTGTTTCCGATTTTAGTGTAATGCTTCCAATTTTCATCCATTTAGGATGATGTTGGCCTTTGGTTTTGCATAGATAGCTTTTACAATGTTGAGGTATGTTCCTACTATCCCTAGTTTTTTTTAGTGTTTTGAATGTGAAGAGGTGCTGTATTTTGTCAAATGCTTTCTCAGCATCTATTGAGATAATCATATAATTCTTGTCTTTGAGTCTATTGATATGATGAATTATGTTTATTGATTTCTGTATATTGAACCAACCTTGCATACCTGGGATGAAACCCACCTGATTGTGGTGCACTATCTTTTTAATATGTTTTGAATGCGATTTGACAGAATTTTATTGATAATTTTTGTGTCAATGTTCATCAGGGATATTGGTCTGAAGTTTTCTTTCTTTGATGTGTCTTTGTCTGGTTTTGGAATCAGGCTGATACTAGCCTCATAGAAGGAGTTTGGTAGGGTTTCCTCCATTTCTGTTCTGTGGAATAATTTGAGGAGTATTGGTATTAATTCTTCTTTGAAGGTATTGTAGAACTCGGCTGAGACTCTGTCTGGTCCTGGGCTTTTCTTGGTTGGTAAGCTTTTGATGGTGTCTTCTGTTTCCTTCCTTGAAATTGATCTGTTTAAAATGTGTATATCCTCCTGATTCAATTTGGGCAGATCATATGCCTCTAGAAATTTGTTGGTGTCTTCGAGATTTTCTATTTTAACTAGAGTATAAGTTTTCAAAATAGTTTCTAATTATCTTCTGTAGTTCAGTAGTGTCTGTTGTGATATTTCCTTTTTCATCACAAATTTTAATAATTTGAGTTTTCTCTTCCCTTCTTTTCGTTAGGGCAGCTAAGGGTTTATCAATTTCATTTATTTTTTCAAAGAACCAGATTTTTGTTTTGTCAATTTTATGCATTGTTTCTTTTGTTTCAATTTCATTGATTTCAGCCCTGATTTTAATTATTTCTTGTCTTCTATTTCTTTTAGTGTTGATTTGTTCTTCTTTTTTTTTTAATATTTATTTTTTAGTTGTAGGTGGACAGAATATCTTTATTTTTTTTTTTTATTTTTATGTGGTGCTGAGGATCGAACCTAGTGCCTCACGCATGCTAGGCGAGCACGCTACCACTGCGCCATAACCCCAGCCCCCTCTTCTTTTTCTAGAGCTTTGAGATGTTGTTCTTTTTCTAGAGCTTTGAGATGTTTAGAGATGTAATGTCAGGTCGTTTATTTGTTGGCTTTTTCTTTTAATGAATGAGCTCAATGCAGTGAACTTTTTAACAGTCTTCATAGTGTCCCAGAGATTTTGATGTGTTATATCAGAGTTCTCATTTACCTCTAATAATTTTTTTATCTCCTCCTTGATGTCTTCTGTTATCTATGCATCATTCAATAATGTATTATTTAGTCTCCAGATGTTGGAGTAGCTTCTATTTTTAATTTTATCATAGATTTCTAATTTCATTCCCTTATGGTCTGAAATCTGAAACTTTGAGCACCGACCTTACATGCAAGAAGTTTAGACTTTTGGAGGATTTCAGGTTTCATATTTTCAGATTAGGAATGGTCAACTGTAAACTCAATACAAATATTCCAAAATCTGAAAAACCTCCAGATCTGAAACATTCCTGGTCCTGGACATTTCAGATCAGGGTTACTCAATCTGAATTAGAAATTATGGAAGTCAGAATTTTTAATAGATTTAGAAATGGGCCATCATATCAAGCACTGTGTACCTTCCTAGTATTCTCAAAGAGCATGTATATATTTATATATGCTTGTGTCTGTGCATGTACGTTGGTGTCTTTGTTTTGGACCATCAGAATTTTATCTTTTTGAGATAACTGTCACTACAGTGCTAGAAATATAAATGCATATTTGTATCTGAAGTTTGATACAGATATTGCCAGTTTCTTCAAAAAGTTCACTTTTATTAGTAGGAAGTACATTTAACACCTTTTCACATCAAAGTTGTGTTTGTATATCTTGACAAGAGTCATCATTGAAGAGTAGTTTGCGTATTTGGGTAGCTTCTAGGCATAGTCCCTGGAAAGTGTTGACTTTTTTGCTGACCTTGTGGTGTGTGTGTGTGTGTGTGTGTGTGGGCCCCCTGCCTGAGGTGAGGGGGGCCGTCAGGGGAGAGCAATGCTATAAGGAATGTCTTTAGATTGCCTTAGAGAAGAAGGGTGTAGATGATCACAAGATGAGTCAGGTGTTTTCATTTCATGCCATGGAGGCCCTCCTAACCTAAACAAGTTCTCTCTCAAATGTTGTCATAAAGCCATTGTTACTGATGGAAAAAAAATCAACACAAATGACAAGTATTTTTGGTAGGGGTTGGTTGTACCATCTTGGAACAGAAAATGAACATTATATTTCCAACAGCAATACAGATGTGACACGTCTCCCATGCAATATTTGATATAAACACCTAAGCAAAGTGGAGGTCCATGGGTAGGTTCAAGCTAAAGCATTGACTTCTTCAGTTTCAATTAAAGAGCTCATCAGATACTTGAGCCCCTACCTATGATGGTCCCTAGCTGTTATCCTAAGCACCTTTTTCCAGGTTAACTTTTTTTGGTACTAGAAATTGAACTCAGGTGCACTTTACTACTGAACTATATCCCCAGCCCTTTTCGTTTTTTATTTTGAGGCAGGGCCTTGCTAAGTTGTTCAGAGTGGCTTTTAACTTATGATCCTCCTCAGCTTCCTCAGCCTCCTGAGCAGCTGGGGTAACAGGCATGCGCCATGACACCTGGCAACAGTTTTACTTTCTGGAGCCTGAAAAAGAAAATATCCTTCTTCTAGTTATTTAATTTACCACACATTAAGTGTGAGAGAAAATTGCACATGACACATTTATGAATGTAAAAGAGGGAGGCTGCTTGCCTAGGGTCTCTCTTAAGTTTCTTGCAGAGGCTCAAAATGTCAGGTGTGAAGTCTAGAGGTTCTCCAGCTCATCATTCTCATTTCATGCTGTGGGGTAGGAATGCCCAAGGGGTTCATCATAGGGGTCATTGGGAACTGGGTAATCTTGAGTTAGTTGGGAGCAGCAAGTGACTTGCAGGGTATAGGAGGAGATGTGCCAAGAGCAATGGCTCATTTGTCTGTTTGCTCCCAGGAGTCAAGATACTAGGTAGTAGAGAGCATTAGAGGGCAGCATAGGAATTATTTAGATAGAGAGGCTGACTGTGGAGGATCTGTTTGGGTGGAGATGAGTTTTTGAAGTATGGAATATAATGGATAGCCTCTTAGTTTTGGAAAGGAGGCAAGACAGTGCTAACTTTAGTGTACTGAAGAATCTTCTAGAGTGCTTAGTGAAATGCACATCCCCTGCCCTTCTTATTCAAAGGGAAGGGACCCAGGTGTCCCTGTAGAGATTCAGATTTAGTAGACCTAAGGTGGCAATGGGGATACCTGCACTTTAAAACAGGTTTACTGAGATGTTCATGTACCATACAGTTCACTCTTTTAGGGAGTAAAATTCATTATTTTCAGTATATTCATAAACTTGTGCCACTATTACCACTATTAAATTCTAGAACATTTTTGTCCTTTCTAAAAGAAATCCTGTATCCATTAACACTTGCTTCCTCCCTCCAACCTGTATCCCCAAGCAGCCATCAGTCTACTTTATGTCTCTACAAATTTGCATATTCTAAACATTTCATATAAAGGGAATCATATGATATGTGGCCGTTTGTGACTGCCTTTTTTGCATAATATTTTCAAGTTTGATACATGTTGTAGCACCTCATTCCTTTTTATTACTAAATAAATTGTAATGTGTGACATACCACATTTCATACATCCATTTGTCAGATGGTAGATTTTGGTTGTTTTTACTTTTCTGGCTACTATGAATAATGCTGCTGTGAACACTGGTAAGGAATCTGTATTTTTTAAACCAGCACCTCCTTTAATTCTATTATGGGTCTTTCCTAAATAATACCTGGAAAGACCTTAACCAGAGCAATCGGTGTTGAGTAACTACTCCCTCAGCAGCACGAAGTCACTTATTGCATCTCCCTCATGGATGCTCCTGTGACCTTTGCTTGAAGAAACGCTGTTTTGTGAGTGAATGTGTGGTGGCTTAGCGGAAATGATGTTCATAACATGATAAGTAGACAGTGTTCAGGCTAAATTGGCCCCAACCTTTTTCAGAATCTAGAAATGATTTGAATAGTTCTGCAACTAGGGTCCTGCTTCTGTTACTGGTAGCAGTGGAAAAGAAGGATCAGAGGTAATGGGCTTTATCAAAGGAAGACACCATTCACTAACACTGATTTAAAAATATACAACAGTTTATATTTTTCATTGACTCAGACACAGTTCTAATTCTGACCTTGACTGCTTCTGTCATCCTGTTATTCCATGTAAGTGTATTTTTACTGACTGACAGAAAGGAAATCCTGGGGTAACTAACTGAAGGATATAGTATAATAAAAGAAAATGCCAGGTTATTATATTTTGAAGTTCTGTTCTATTAGGGATGTTTGTATATACTACAAGTCTGAGTCAGAATTGAACTTTTCAAAGTGACTTTTTAGAATTCTGTGATGTGTCTTGAAACTGAGAGGTCATATAGCTTCTGAGAGGTCCACAGTCCCCACCATCACTACCTGGTGGCTCAGCTGTGCCTAGAGTGATGAGCTGTGCACACCTTCCCTGACGAGCTGTGCATAGCTTTAGAAGATAGGCTGACATCTTCATATCAGGAAGATATAGAAGTATGTTTTGTCTACAGCATTATCCAGCAGCTATTTATCATCTGTTTTTCATCTTCTTTCCCCTACTTTGTACTGGGGATGGAACCCAGAGTTGCTCTATCATAGGTATTGGATGATTGTCATAATGACTCAACTTTGGCGGGGGTGGTAGTGATTGAACCAGGGGCATTCTACCACTGAGTTACACCTGCAGCCCTTTTTATTATCTATTTTAAGACAGTATTGTTAAATTGCCCAGGCTGGCTTCCCACTTGAATCCTCCTGCCTTTGCATCCCAAAATACTGGGATTATAGGCATGAGACTCTACACCCAGATGTTTCTTATCTTCCCATTAGATTATTTGATATGTATAATGAAAAGTTGCATTTAAGATTTTTTTTTATTCTACACACAATCATGCACTGCATAATGAAGTTTTGGTAAAGGATGGACTGTGTATATTATGATGGTCCCATAAGGTTATTATGGAACAGAAAAATTGCTACTGCCTAGTAATATTGTAATCATCATGATGTCATGGCAAATCATATTACTCTTTTTAGGGCAATACCGGTGTAAACAAACCCCATACACTCAAGAATAGAAGTGTGGGTGATCTCAGAGAGAGTTGCCTCAACCATTACTTTAAAATGTATTTCTACTTATAAAAAAAGCAAATTGACTGTAAACAGCCTTAGTCAGGTCCTTTGGAAGAACTCCCGAGGAAGGCATTGTTATCATAGGAGGTGACTGCTCCATGGGTGTTGTTACCCCTGAAGATCTTCCAGTGGGACAAGTAAAAAAAAAAAAAAAAAAAAAAAAAAGCTTGGGAGTGTAGCTCAGTGGCACAGTAGGAGCTTAGCATGCCTGAGACCCTGAGTTGAATTCACAACACATAAGTGCATGCACACACACATACACATACATGCACACACAGTTAAAAGGAGTTTTATAAATAGGAGAAAAGCTTATAGAATAAGAAGAAAGAATATTTTTATGTATTTAAAAGAATATTAAAATAATATTTTAATATTTACAAAGAAAGAATATTTTTATACAGCTGCACAGTGTGTGTGTTTTAAGCTAGGTGTTATTACAAAAGAGTCAAAAGTTAAACATTATTTAGAAAGCATATAACATAAAAAAGTTACTGTAATCTCAAGTTAATTTATTGTGGAATGAAGAAAAATTTAAAAGGCAGCATAACCTATGCACACACTGTTTATAAAGTCTAGCGCAGTGTAGTGTGTGGTGGCCTCCTGGACCTTCATGTTCACTCACCACTCAGCCTCATCCAGAGCAACTTCTAGTCCTGTGAGCTCCATTCTTGAGGAGTGTCCTGTACTATACCTTTTCTGTGTTATGTTTAAAGACACAAATAGCATTATGTTATAGTTGCCTATAGTGCTCAGAACCAGTAATTTGTGAGGTGATGAAACAGGAGCAGGAGGCTGTGCCACATGGACTAGGTGTGCAGCAGGCTGCCATCTAGGTTTGCACTCTGACAACCTTCACGCTGCAGTGAGACCGCCAAGAGCACGTTTCTCAGAATGTGTCCCTTTGTTAAATGAAACATGATTGTACTTTCCCCCTCTTCCTAACAAAAGCATTATTAAAAAAGTTCAAAGTATTGATAAAAGAAAAAATTCTTTATCTCACTTCTGTCATCATAGACACGGTGAACATTGTTATCTTCTGTACTCTTTTCTATGGGCAAATCAACATGTATCTGGTTTTACACAAATAGACCTTGTTTCTGTTAACACGTTATTCCTCTTCTATACACAGTTGTGGTGGGAACCTCTTCCTGTGTTAGCAGACTGATTTCTATAGCAATTAAAATCGACTGCCATAATCTTCTTTGTATGGATGAAATAGCTTTCAGACTCACCATTTCATGCTGTATTATATGTCTTTGTACACCCAAGATATTTTGAGTCACATTGTATGTTTTGCCAGTCTTGTTCTCTGTTAGTGATTCTATTAGCTCAGAGTTAAGTGTTTTGGGACAAAGTGCTGGTATATGCATTTTGCTTAGAGGAAAGGTAAGTTCATAATTGTGAAGGAGGTGCTATGAACATTCAGCAAAAACCATATTTCAGGAGATAGAAAATAAAGCTCTTTGGTTTTCAGGAACTTACATGCGTGTAAACACAGAAACAAATAGTTGCATTCTAGTTAATTTATAATCCTATTTAAAATATGTATATACAATCTAAGAGGATTAAATCATTGTAACCTAATATATCAAAAGAAATCCTGCCTCTGGATACATGTTGGGCTTACTTGTTGTACCACCTGTTTTTCCTAGCTTATTCTGTCTTTCTGCCAAAGCTAAAGATCCTAGAGGAGGATTTTGCCTCCTTTTCTGAAGTAAACTGTGATTTAGGAGCCAATTCTTGCTTGGTTTTTAAAGTTGTCAGTGTCAGCTAGGCATGGTGGCACAGGCCTATGATCCTGGCCACTTGAGAGGTGGAGGCAAGAGGATCACATATTGAAGGCCAGCTTGGACAATTTGGTGAGATCCTGTCTAAAAATAAAAAAGGGTTGGGGATGTAGCTCAGAGGTTCAATTCCTAGTGTCACAAACAAAGTTGTCATTTTGTATAATCATCAAATACCAAAAACTAAAAAATAGAAAGATCTGTATAGTGTAAGCTTGTAGTCCTCTAACTTTATAAACTTCATGTCTAGAAAAACAAGATGACACGAGCCTGTCACCATTTTAGCAGGAGCTATTTCTGAGTGGTGTGATTATGAATAATTAAAGCTTTCTTCTTCTTTTCCTGTATTTCACATTATTAAAGTTAACATGTATTATCTGTTATACTACAGGAGACTGTGGGAATAAAAATAGGGGACAAATATTTTTAGAAGGCTCAGAATGAAGGAGGGTGGGATGCAGAGAATCCACAAAGAGAAGAGTGGACTGTTAGTTTTCTACTGTTGGAGGACAAGGCCTGTCACCTCTAAGGCAGATCTCTGACCTCACCCTGTACTCTCATAGGGAGAGCTTTTGAAGTCCTTCATGCTAGTTGGGGACTAGCATAGTTAGCACAGTTAAGTAAGTTTGTAACATTCTATTATTAGGCTTATCTTTGCTGATTCTCATGTGATTGACAGAGAGTTCTCCACCCAAAAAGATTGATTTGTCAGTTGGAAAAGGATTTATTGGAATACTTGTTATCTAAACTAGTAAGCCTGGAGAATGTGCCTTCCCTCTCCTGCCTTTTTTTTTAGTTGTTTGGGTTGGTCCTAGTGAGCATGCCTAATCTGGGGATTACTGAGCAAGCATGACCCAAGGGCTGGTTTTGTAACTGGTACCAAATCTATTAATCTGCAGATGTTCTTCCATTGTTGTGTGCTATAGTCAGAATAGAATGGTGGCAATTAGTTCTTTAAGATTTGGATAAACCCACAGATAGGTCTTTTTGAGTAGGTCTTTTTGTTGTATGGTAGTTTGAAAGTATTTCATCACAAAAATTTGAATAATGACGTGGTACGAAGTAAGTTGAATTATGTTTTTTTTGAAGTTAACTTTTTGTCATTGTAAAACTTACAGATGCTCATTGTAGAGTATTTGAAAATACAAGTGCGAAGGAAAAATATAACTCAGTCATTATTTCATGATCCGTAGGTTAACCATTGTCAGCATTTTGGTTGTAAATTTCACTTCCATCTTAAAAAAAAAAAATCATAGGATCTGACTGTATGCATTTCACTAAATGTGAACATTTCCTCATAATTTTTCTGGCTTACTTTTTTTCTGTTGCATGGTGACTTCCTGAAGCTAATAAGTTGTATGAGTTATGATTGGCATGGATATAGCAGTTGCCTGAAGTGGATTTCCATAAACCCTTGAGCTGTGGATACTAATTGTGATCTTCTTACTATACTCAAATGTATCGATTATTAGAGCTGCAAGGAATCCAGTCCTTTGAGAAATAAGAGAAGAGTTTCCTTTTGCCCAGTATTATTAAATTATTTCAGGGCCTTAAAATATTAGGAAGCAACTGTAATTTCTCTATTGCAGATCTGGAAACTCGGGTATTGAAAATTTAATCAACATGATTCTTTTTTTGGTACTGGAGATTGAACTCGGGGGCACTCGACCACTGGGCCACATCCTCATCCCTATTTTTTGTGTTTTATGTAGAGACAGGGTCTCACTGAGTTTCTTAACGCCTCACTGTTGCTGAGGCTGGCTTTGAACTCGCGATTCTCCTGTCTCAGCCTCCCTAAGTGCTGGGATTACAGGGTTGTGCCACTGCGCCTGGCTTCAACATGATTCTTAAAGAATCAGGTAGTGTTTCTTTCTGTGGTCAATTATGGAAGAAAAAGTCAAAGTACTGAATTGACTGAAGTTATTGTTTTTTTTCCAACCACTAGTGGATTGATTTAATAGTTATATAAGTGCCATTATCTGCATTTCCCACACCTGTGCAGAAATCATTTTGATATGATGCTATTGAAAATACACACTTTTCTACTTGAGGAGTTAAAATAATCATCATGATTATTAATTTTTAAAATTTATTTTGCCTTGTTGTTAAACACAATGACTGGCATTTAAGGAACCATAATTTTCAGTGGGGATAAATGAAGTGTGACATTTGAAGTTTTGATTTTTTTGCATTGCATATTCAATATTAATACCTTGTAGTTGGTTTTGAAAAAGAATAGCTTCTCGGGAGTATTTTTTTAGCATATTTGAGAAGAATTTCATGTTTTTTTTGTTTTTGTTTTTTTAAAAACCAAATGATGCTTGAGAGATTATCTAGAAAGACAACATGGAATTGTTGAGTTTCCCTTTCACCTTGGAAGTATATAGGATGGTTGTGAACAACACTGGCTTTGCTGACCCTGAAGTGTAGGCAGCTTGGGCCTGTGAGCGTCGCCTTTTGAGTGGTTCACCATCTTTGCCGCCTGGAAAAGCTGTCTCTGGAACAGCCGAGATACTCCTTGCAAGGCCTGCTTCCTGTGTGAGTACCTATTGTGGAGCCCTCCCGTGATGGGAGTTTTATGAGGAGTGGTTTCCCACCAGAGCACAATGCTGCCTCTCAGCAATGTAAATACACATTACACTTTGAGGTCAGGCTGACAGTGACTGGTTAGGATGCCCTTGCAAAGAAAGATCTTTTGGAGTTTCATTTATTTATAGTGGCCAGTGAAAAATTAATATGCCTGTTAAGTCTATTTTTTAAAATGAAAGGGAAGCTTTTCATCTTACTGTGTTTGCTGAATGCAAATCAGTTTGCAGTGGCATATTTTGATTGTGCTAATTCATTGCTCTAGGAAATGAATTTCAATGTTTTACTAATTGTTCTGTCTATATTTGAAACTTAAGATTTTCATTTTAAGAGTCCTTTTTATGTCTCAGAAGACTCTTTCTGTGTTCTTTGAAACACACATAAATAAATGAGTGACCCTAGAAAATACTAAATCAAATCATTGCAGGATTTAAAATGGGCTCATTGAGCAGTAAATGAAGGTCTAGAGATCAAAGCAGATAGCATTCTTTCTTAGGAATAGCAACACAATGTTATTTGTCCTTGGTGTCCGTCATTTGCTTTGAATCTAGGACATGAGTCTGATTATAGGGGAGACTGAACGGGAACCCCCACCTATGGGGCTGGATTTATTGGCCTCCCCTGCATGCTGGTGTGCTTACAGTCCCCACAGGAAGTACCTGGCCCCCAACCTTCAGTTTTCTTATCCCACTAGCCCATTTCTTTTACTTCTTAAAAATGCCTTAAAGAGTATAGCACAGAAGCTGGGCGCGGTGTGCACACCTGTTTTCCCAGCACCTTCGGAGGCCAAGACAGGAGAATTGCGAGTTCAAAGCCAGTCTCAGCAATGGTGAGGCATTAAGCAACTCAGTGAGACCCTGTCTCTATAAAACACAAAATAGGGCAGGGGGTGTGGCTCAGTAGTTGAGTAACCCTGAGTTCAATCCGCCCCCCCAAAATATAACATAAAGAAGACTTGGAAAGAGAAATCTGTGATAGAATTTGAATACCTCTTTATTTGGATTATATTCTTTGGACATGTCAGATGAATTCTAGACGTAAAAATATAAGAGTAGGACAGCAATCTTACGTTACTAGAAAGTGAATTTAAAAATTTTTTTACATTTTTACATATATACTACTTGTGTGTAGCAGTATTTCTCAAAGTATAGTTTAGGAGAAACCCTTGGGCATTCCTAATACCTTTTGGGGGTACATGATGTCATAACTTAATAATCCTAAAATGTTATTTATTTGCCTTTTTCATTGTGGTGCTTTTCTGAATTAACTAGTAATATTAACTGAGAAAATATTTTGTGTGTGTCTTTTATGCTCATCACACAAGGAAAGTACTAAAATTGAATTGGAGAACATGCCTTTTGTGTCAAAGTTGAAATTTAAAATGATTTTTTTTCTGGAAAATTTTAAAACCTCTTAATGGACTCCTCAAATTTAGAATTTTTCATAATTTCAGTGCAAAAGAATGTTTCATACAGGGTAGAACCTAATTATTCATTAAGTGAATGGATATAGCCCCCTTTTTCTAAACCAATTATATTAGTATAAATTAATGATATCATTGTTCAAAGGCAGTGTTTAGAATATAGACAAACACCATACTTTCAAACACTTGAATTCATCTATTTGCATATAAACCATGCATATACCACTTAATCATTTTCATCTGGTAATTTAAACAAAGCTGATGTTCTGGTATATGACAGTTTATTCTTTTCTTGAAATAAAATTTTTTCTAGAGAATTGTGCTTTATTTATATTTTCAAAATGTTAGTCTGAATTATTAGTAATGTTATTGAATACATTTTTCATTAGAATTTTATCATAATAGGTTAATCTGAAATAGTAAATAGATGTTTCTTTATATGATGTGCTTTTGCACCTGCTAATTTGTTTCTTTGTAAGTGTTGTCATTTCAGGTGAAATTTTGTCCCAGTCCCTTCTGAGCTCTAAGTAACACCTGGTATTCGCTTTGTATGAAGTCCCATTAATTGAAACATAAAACTACTTATAAGAATTTCATCAAATGTAATGATTCTCAAAATATAACTTGTTTTTAGAAAAGCATTGTTATCAATAGATTTTTCAGTGCATCATATACTATTCTCATTGATCCCTGTCCCCTCCCTGTCCCATGAGTTGGGAATGAGATACTTTTTTGAAAAAATAATGTTGGAACCTATATCTGAAATTACTTATCTAAGAAATTATTGAAGATGTATATCTGTATAAATTGGATGAAACATCAGTGATGTTTAATGGTACAGATTGTTTTCCTTAATGAGTATTTTATAGCATCTAGCCAATTGAAACAAGTATATAAAATAAATATGATTGAATTTGATATGAGCTGATGAAAGAAATAATTTTCATGTCTTCCTGGCTGATCGGAGTTGAAGATTAAGGTGGGGGCATGTTTTGAGACAGATTCACCTTCTGTAACCTTGTCAGATTTCAAAGACTAGAAAAGAGACCACAGCTGGGAAACCAAATTTAGACATTGGGGCTTATCTCAGATGAAAGGTTTATAGAGCATGGCAGTCTGCTGACCTTGTGGGGGTTTCATCAGATGTACCCAATGTGGATTATTTCTTAGCTAATAAAGTCTAATGTTTCAGTGTAATGCTGTTTAACCTCAGGCCTTTATTTCTAGAATCTTAGAATTCTAGTATGGGGCCTGATGTAAAGTGAGTGCACCATAACTATTTGTTAAAACAATGGGTGATTATCTTTGTTCAGGTCCTTTTATTTGAGGTTACTTTACAATGCACCTTTAAGCTAAGTCTTTTTGGAATATTGCTAGTGTTGTTATTATTGCCAAAGGGCTATCCCTCCAATGTGCTTTGCACTTACTTTAGAACAATTTTACAAAAATTGTAAAATCCTTTAAAATTTTTACTTATTTTTATTGCATTATAAGTGTATGTAGTATTGGAATTTATGATGTCCTGTTTGTGTATGCACATGACATAATTTGATTAGTTTTATTCTGCAGTACCTTCCCTTAAACATAATGGAATTACTGGGTATTGTGGCCCATGCCTATAATCCCAGCAGCTTGGGAGGCTGAGGCAGGAGAATCACAAGTTCACCACAGTGAGACCCTGTCTCAAAATTGAAAAAAATAATAAAAGGGTTGGGGATGTGGCTCAGTGGTTCAGCACCCTGGGTTCAATTCCATGTACCCTTCCCCCCAAATATTGAAACCCTTAGTATCAAAGGTACTGTTCTAGTAGCCTCCTCATTAATCATTTGCTAAACTCTCCTTGTGAAGTAATATTGCTTTATGTTTAATCATGGCATATCTCACTAAAATCATTATGAAGACATAACTTGTAGTTTATAATTTGGTTTCTATTGGGTTTTTTTCCCTTCTAATTTTTATGCATCTAGCCTAAGTAACAATATAAGAATTATAGCTTAATCATCCTTCAGGTATTTAAAAAAGTACCTTAAAATCATTAAATCTGTACATGGATAAGGATACACCAAAAATTCAAGGGGAACTGAGGACTACATAGGAGTGGTCTCATTGTGTATCTTTGAAAGTCATCAATGTTTTGATAGCTTTTTCATTTTGTATCATTTTCTTGTTTTATCTTTAAAACTCAATAACATAATGAGTGTGTATATATAACACACACATATTTTTACCAGCTTTTCTAGTTGTTTTTTGTCAGATTCTTAGATGTCACAGTCAGCTTAGATGTTGCAGTAAGAAAGCATCCATCTATTGCCATTACTTTTTGCCTGGTGTTCTTTGAGCTAATTACATCTTAGTTGGTTTATCTGTAAAAGGGCAATATTAGTCATTTCACATGAATGTTTTGAGTATAGACAGAATCAGTGTGCAGGTGCCTCAAATAGCAGCCTGAAGTGGAAGCTTGGAGCTCTTCCTCTAGACTCTCCAGAAAGCAGTCAGTTATGTTTGGGGTGCATTTTTCCCACCTATTAAGGGGTGTTATACATGATTATTAGCTACCCAGGATGATACACAAATGTGAATTTAATTCATAATAGATATCTACAAATAGAATAAAATACGTTTTGGCTTTATTAAGGCAGGAGTCTGTAGGCGTCTTGTGTTTGAGCGCCCTATCACCCACATGATAGACAAAGCAGCGAGGCACAGGGAGCCTATGTAGTGAATGCTAGGCAGTGGGACCTGGAGGAGTGTCCCAGGCAGGTGGTGTGTCCCAGGACTGAGTGAGGGGTGCACTTCTAGTGCAGGGAGTGTGGGCTCGGCTTCTGGCTGACTTCTCACCTTTGCCATTTCCCTGTGCAGTGGGTGTTGGACTGGGAGGGGCTTTAGAGGTGGCTCTCTCCGATTCTCAGCTATAGTTCTCTGACATTCTCCTCATTATTATAGGAAAAGGTATAAAGAAACATTTGGATTTTATTGAAAATAGATACTTTCAGTATTTCTCATCCTTGGATAAAGTATGTGACATGGTTAGCTTGGGTACCTGTGAGAGTAAGGGCTCTCACAGCTTTGCAGTGTTGCCTTGTAGATGCTAGACTGTCTTCCTTGGGATGTCAGGGAGGGATGTGAGATTTACTGTGGTAAGAGTGTACCTGGACTCTAGGTATTCTAATGAAAATGTCTAATTACATCTGCAAACTTATTTAAGCACATATAAAACAACCAACAAAACAAATGAACCTGTGGTTGGTAAACAATTTTGGAGATAAGCCCCCTTTCTGTTTTAGTTAATACTTGCAGAACTCAGCTGTTTTTTATGTGAGGATGTAGATTTGAAGTCAAGAGATTGTGATGTAATTTTTTCACTTTTAGCTTTTATGTTTCTGTAGAGATCTGAGATAATCTGAGGGTGCTGTAGAAGCAGCCTCTGTGAAATAATGAAGGGTTGTGGAAGCAGCCCCAAATTGTATATACTTTTTACATATAACCCTTATGTATGTGATTTTTTTTCATTCCAGAAAATAGTACTTTTTCCAAATAGTACTTAGTTCAGGAATGACTATGCTTTGATAGATTTAAAATTATGCATAGGCATTTAAAATTTGCAAAATCAAATTACAAAAAGAAATGTATCTATGGATTTTTGTAGGCAGGGCCTGCAAATTAAAGTAGTTGGCATCTTCTTGCTCTCAAGAGCGCAGTGGACAGTTCTTTTTGACTTGCTTGATCCATGCATTGTTATTTATTTTATTCTGGAGTATTGTTCTTTTTAATCTAAAAAAATTTCATTTCAGAGGATTTCTCTATGGATTGAATTTTTCAAACTAAATCTTCTATGCTTATAATTGGATGCAAAAAGCAAGAATATTTTTAAAGTTAAGAACTTTTTCAGACAACTGTGATTTTACTTTGCTAACGAACGCATATCAGACAAGTAGGCAAATTCCAGACTATTTGTGCCTCAACCAACCAGCTGGGCACATACCTTCAGGTACTGCTCATGTCTCAAGAGGTTTTTCTGCATGAACAATTATCACCACTCCTTCTTTCATTCAAGTGGCAAGCCATGGCAAGAATCTTTCTTGCACAGCTGTATGGAACTCAGCTGTAAAATTAGATTTCATTGGCATAAAAACAGTGACTACTAGCACTATGTGCTCAGTACATTTTCCCCCCAACATTTTACTTAAATTCTTCCTCCCTCCCATTCAGAAGGCTCAAGTTATATCCAAATGAATAAGAAAAACCAACAGGTTAGTTTAATTCATATTAAGTAAGCACAGTAAAGAATTTAAAATGTAGTGTGTTAAGAGCAGGAAGGAACCTTATGTGCTAAGGAAACTTAAGAGCTAATCTATACTATTTTAATTTTATAAAGAAGAAATTAATTGCTCAACTTCAGGGCAAACTCCAAATTGGAACTCATATTTTCTAGTACTCTGTGCTGGGGTATATCCATTGCATTGCCTTTAAAAACACAAACAGATAAACAAAACCAACAATACCATACTGGTTCTTCGAGCTATTTTTAGCAGTGGAGCTGTGAAAAATTCTAACAACAGTCTTCAGTCTTTATTCTCTCCCTCTCCGTAGCCCTTTTTCTTGTTGCTGTTGCGCTATTTGATTTGATTTACAAAAAAGCAAAGGGGAGTGCCTGCCTGTTCCAAGCCCTTTCCTTAGGGTTGCCCCAAGTATACAGGAGAGGTGAGAGCAAGGAATGCACTGAACCACCCCTGCATTTGTGTCCAGTGACAGTGCCCCATATCAGGTTCATAATGGCCACATGCTAATTCTACCTGGGCAGAGCCAGTGCCACTGCGCTGGTGTAGTATTACTGGGAAGGAAAAGAAAAGCCATACTCTCACAGTGGCAGGGATGGTCCCGTGTGTGTTGACGGAGGAGCAGGTTTTCTCAGAGTTTCAGAGGTACTGAATAATAATTGTTTCTATTTGTTTTAATTGTTTTGTTCCTTCCATTGATGATGTTGGTGTTTCCATAGTTATTATCAAAAAACTTTGTCTATTTTGCTAGAAAGGCTAGAAATGAAAACCATTTTTAATTTCTAGGTCTGGAAATATCAGTCAAGGGGTTTCTCTTTCAAAGCCAGCCTGGACCAGGAAGGAGAGAGGTTTTTCTGATGAGGAAAACAAAGTAGCAAATGATATTTTGATATCCCATTGGTGATAGGGATGCGTGTAACCGACTCCCTTGCTCTCTAGCTTGCTCTCTCTCCCTTCTCTCAGTCTTTCTAAATCTTTTTAATAAGCTTAGAAGGGAAGTAAACTTTCAGGAAGTTGCCAGTCCTTGCAACTGATGGCATTTGTCTTTAAAAGCCACCTGTATGGGGGGTGGTTCATGAATGCAGTTTTTCTTCTATCTGTGCTATAAGATTGTTTTACATTGCGACTTTTTTTTTTTTACTACAGCCATAGCATAAACAAATGTAAATCAGCTGCATAAATGTTGGTCATAATAAGTTTTATTAAGTTTAGGTTTTATATGGGGAGCCATTTAGAAACTAGTCTTGTAATTCCTCATAAAACACTACCATCTTAAGGTTATGTTGATTTAAAAGATAATATACAACACAGTGATTTCTTAATAACCCCCCAAACTCCTCCACCCCAACATAAAACCTCTGTTTTCTGTGATTCAGGAGGCGTGTTGATATATCATTTTGAGTATTGATTGTGCTTTTCCCCCATCTCCATGAAAAAAAAATATATATATATGCATGGAGAGAGAGAGAGAGAGAGAGAATTGAGATCTTGCTCTATTGCCCAGGCTGATATCAAACTCATGAGCTCAGGTGATCCTCCTGCCTCAGCCTCCTGAAGTAGGTTTACAGGTGTATGCACCACTTTCCAGACTTTTTTTTTGGTAGAGAAAGAAATTTTCATGAAGCGCGAATCAAGCTATGATTTTACCAACGAGCCCACGACATTATTTTTATCATTGTATAGAACAAGCATGTGCAAATGTTCACAAAATTCATTTGTTCCAATCAGTTATAGGTGACAGCAGAAGGCTCTTTGAAATGTTTACATGTTTAAATTGCCTGACAGTGATTGGTTAATCTGAATTTTATGGGAAAAGATGCTAGTTTTATGGAATTCATGGAGTCACAGTTAACTTCAGTGACATGAGTCCTGAAGAGCCTATTTTGAGATTATTTACAAGTTGCTTTATAGGTCCTTATATTTTATAGGTTTAGAAAGTGCATTGTGAATCGGACCATGGAAACAAAAAGTTAAAACTAACCATGCGGCATCTCCTTGTTTGTTCCTTTGCCCCATCTAGTGTTTAAACACTTCCCCAGGGTAGTCTAGTGTGTGTTGCACACCCTGGCTGCGCAGGGTGTGATGAAGGGAGTGTGGAGGTCTGAGCCTCAATCTGGCTTGTGATGGTGTCAGGGAACCATCTCCTTTCTCCAGCCTGGCTGGGCTGCTTGGGTTCTGATGGGTATACTTTGTTCCTTTTAGTGTTGTTACGTTTCTCTTTTTCTTGTCATATGAAACTAATTTGTGTACTGTATTGCTAACTCACATCTTCAATTAATGTAAGGAAATTTGGGTCATCAGCCTGTGGAGTGAGTACCAGGACATTTTGTTACTGATTTGAAGGCCAGGTTCGCAGACTTAAAAACTCTCCCAGCAGTGATTAGGGCTTTGGCTCTTAAAAAAAAAAAGACATTTTTTTCCCTACTATATAATTGCTTTCTCTGGCCTTTGGAGATTGATCAGCTAGCTGCTCTCTCCTGTGAATCAGGTTTTTCATGAATTTGGCTCTGTACATTTCTTAGTATAGTTGTTGGCCAAAATACCATAGAAAACATTTTCAAGCTGGGCACAGTGGCGCATGCCTGTAATCCCAGCACTTTGGGAGGCTGAGACAGGAGAATCACGAGTTCAAAGCCAGCCTCAGCAATGGTGAGGCTGCTAAGCTACTCAGTGAGACCCTGTCTCTACATAAAACACAAAATAAGGCTGGAGATGTGGCTCAATGGTCGAGTACCCCTGAGTTCAATCCCTGGTACCCAAAACCAAAAAACAAAAAAAAAAAAAAGAAAAGAAAAGAAAACCTTTTCAGACTTGGAGAAGTGTAAGTAAAATAAGAGAAAAAAAGCAATAAGTCAGCTGCCTAGAGAAATGTAAAAACTGAAGACCCTTTACAATATTATTTTAAAATAAGGTTTTCTTTAAAAGCTTCAGGGACATATTTGGAAGGAATTAAATATCTGACTAATAGTGAAGATCTGGTCATTCTGTTTTCAGGGTACCCAGCCCCCACCCCTGCCATTTTGCTCAGGAGCTGTGCGTAAATCTTGGGTCATTAAGGACTTGCTCTCTTAAGACAGAGTGGTGTGAACCACAGGTGCTCACATGGCATCCTTCACTGTTAATCAAAAGGATAGGACTGCTGGGCATGAAGGACTGTGGTTTTAGTTAAGTTAGGATGTGTGGTTAGTGGGAGAGGTTGTGAGGACCTTTGGTTGTTGCCAGATTCCTTGAGATGGAAGTATGTGTAAGAGCAAAATAAAGAATGAAAAAGCCTTGGAGCTCTGTGGGGGTGGCAGTGGAGTTCAGAGGATTAGAGAGGTTTATTGTAGAAGAGATAATGTACTTTTTATTTATTCTGATTATCTCTACAGCACATTTATTCTTCTTTGGAAAGGGCAATGGTCTCAAGAATGGATTCCTTGCAAGATTTCTGCATGTATGGGTAGACAGTGTGGATGTGGTGTAACGTTGACTAAATGCCTGAGTCCTGAGATTGATTTGGGTAGCTTAGATACACATCTGTAGGGGAGAAGAAACCCATACCGAGAAAATGAGTGTTTCATCAGGGTGATTTCTCCTGGGCTCTGAGGTGAAAACCAGTTACAGCTTCATCATCCAGAGGTCACACATCTGTCCTGAGTGGTCAAGAAAGATGGCACAAGTTACCTGGAGGAACTTCTGAGGTCCCCACTAGAGATTTTTTTCTCTGTTTTATACAACATACAATCTGACTTCTCATACCAAAGAGAGTTTAAGATGGCACGTTTAACATATGGTTCTGAGATTTGAGGGAGAGTGGGTTGTGGTACTGCTTAGTGGGGAAGAAAGGCCACAGCGGGGGGTGGGAGAGACAATGACAAAAACTTCTCTGGATATGTAAGATCGAAATGCTGCGGGAACTCCTTAGTACATCACCTTGTGACCAAACAAGGTACTGTCATAAACGATGACCCAAATTGGTAAGAAAAAGTAGTTATGACCTGCCAGTTCTTCAGTGAAATTAGAAAACGTGTAATTTCCACACATAATCATTACAAGTGAAGTAAGTTTTATTTCTTTGAGTTAACTGGGTGGTAAGCCTTCCATGTGTATTACTTTATGTTCTAATTATATTAATTTTTTTTTTTCTTTTGGTCTGCTCTCGTCAGGTTGGTTTGTTTCATGACCTACGTCTCAAAGCACTTCATGTGTAGTTTTGTCTGACTTTCCAGTCAAAACAGAGGAGTCTTACTTTGGGGAGTTGTCTCTGTTGAATGGTGACTGTGTCAGGCCTTCCCAGTCTTGGTCCAACCTAACCTGCTTTAAACTTCAATAGTTTTGTTGTGTGGTTTTCCCAGTTTATGGCCTGTATATTTGACTTTCCATTTGTATTTGGCAAATTCACTAATTTTTTCCATTTATCATTGAGAAATAACCAAAAAGATACTACTGCATGTCCTAAATTTTGTTTTGCATCCTTTGTAATTCTTGCCTTTTCTGTTGGCCTTTCTAAGGTCTGTGGCACTAAGTTGTTTCTATTCTATGATAATTTTACAGGACAGCTGAGCAGGATGTTTCCTTGTTAAATAGCAGGGCATTTCCATGCTATTTAACAAGGAGATCATTTATTGCTTTTCTGTATGTTCCTGAAATATAGAAATGAGTGTACATTGCTGGCTACATGTATCACTCTGTCTACCCAAATCTGTTACCTTATATCCCACTGAGGATAAAGTCTGGATTGCCTCTGGTGAACTTTTAGGAATTACAAAATAGGCCTTGGACTTTAGCCAGCTGGCCAACTGGTAGCCCAGGGAAAGAGGATCAGAACCTTTGGTTTTTGGTATGTGAGACTCTGGATGATTGATGGTGGCTTTTATTCACTTTCTTGATTCTTCCATTTTATTTCATGATTGATAGTGCAGTTGCTGGGCAGCTAAGCTGCAGCATTCTGAATGTGTGATGTTCATAAATTCCCCCTGTACTTCCTCAGGAGTGTGTGGACATATAGTTGACCATACAGTTCCTCTGTCTTCCTTTCCCCTTCTCCCTTCCCAGTAATGTGTAATAACCACATTATTGGATAGTGATGTAAATTGATAATCCATCATCTAGCAGGAAAAGAAGTTTTAGGCATCTTACCCAAAGTTGCCTGCAAAGTATTTGAAAGTAAACACAATGATCTCTTTTTGTGCCAGTGGATGTGGTTTCTTGGGGGTAAAATCCAGTATAAAAGAGATGTTTTTGCAGCTGGGCGCAGTGGTGCATGCCTGTAATCCCAGTGAGAAGACTGAGGCAGGAGAATTGCAAATCCAAGGCTAGCCTGGGCAACTTAATGAGACTATGTCTCAAAATAAAAAAAAGAGCTGGAGATGTAGCTCAGTGGTAGAGCACCCTGGGTTCAATCCCTGGTACTACCACCAAAAGAAGAAAAGGATGTTTTTTGCAATTCTTTGTTGGTCCCCATATTTTATTCTACATCTATCTATAAGACTTTTGTGGACCTGCCCCTTGAGGTCCATCCATCTTATCCCACTCATATAGAATGTGGCATCTAACTCCCTACTTTGGACTTGACATCTGTGCTTAGGGGTGCTGATATTGGGGCTGGATTGTTGTGTCTTGTTGTTAGCAAGTCCTGTTATTTAACATGATGCCACCCATAAGGTTTCTTAAATAGGAATCATCAATGTTAGACTTACTGTTGATGTTAAGACATTCACTGGTATTAGGCATAGGGAAACAAGACTACCTGAATTTTCAGAACCCTGTGCTGCACCAGGTCCCAGAACCCACACAAGAAATGATAAATAGAAACAAATCAGTGCTGTTAATTGGATTGAAGCTCAAAACCCAATTTTAAAAACTTTGGCTATCTGGGTTGGACCACATATAAATAGCTTTGGCTTAAAACAGGTTCTAAGGACTGCCATCCCGTACCCCTACAGTGCTCTAAACTGTGTCATTATTTTCTATATTCCAGCCTACTAGTAGGACCTATAGAAGCTGAACAGGCCTAGGAGCAGGCCATGAATTGGTTTGTTCCTTCTGCCTTGTTGGGTGTCAGAGAGAGCTGGTTTCCTCTGGTCTAGGAGATGACCAGAACTCTTGGTGTGCTCACTGCTGTATAGTGAAGGGGAAGGGAGAGGCAGCAGAGATCTGCAGTCTGCACCACGACCTCTAGCAAGTGCCAGGAGCTCCTTTGTTTGGAAGGAGCAAGAGAAAAGTGAAAATGAGCAGAGTGATTCTTCACCCCTGGGTGCTCATACTCAGACCCCCAATGTATTCTACTACTCACTACTCAGGGATCCAACCTGCTGTTTTGAAGAAACATTAAGCATTACACTTAAGAAACACACCTGTGTAGTATCAATTTGAGAAAGAGTAGCCAATCTTGCCGCCTGCACTAGTGGTTAAAATATATTAGAGAAAAAATTGAAATGGACATTAGTATTTCTTCTTGATTATCAGTTGACTTAAAGTCAGTTATGTCATGATAGTGTCAGTAGGATTACTTTAGTTTTAATGTAAAGACTATGTTTCCTTCATCAGGATAAACTATTGGTCTTTAAGCTTTGTACTTTTATTTACTTAGGAACTGAGTAATTGCCTCATAAAACAGCATGATGGTACTATTAACACTGAATTATAAGACCTGTTATTATGGAATGTGCTTCCCTAGTTGGGACAAGACTTCCTTGTTTGGTGCTTAAATAATTAGTTTCTCCAAATGGGGTTATAATGAATAGTGTAAAATTTACCTATTTAAAATTTAAAAAGTTTATAATCTCTTGGGTGGTTTTTATGCATTATTTAGTATGTCAAAGGAAGGTGTTTCTTTTGGATGGGAGGAAAGAGGGAGGCATATATAATGTTTAGGATGAGTTAAGAATGAGAATATCTTACTTATATCACATCTGAGGCAAATTTAAGCTATTCACTAAAGGATTTGCTATACTATTTTGATTGATTTGGTTATTGAGTATTAAAAGATTCATTGGCCAAATATCCTTGAATTTAAACTTTTGGGGGATGTTTTTATGTATGATAAAAATTTAACTAGGGGGGCTGGGGTTGCAGCTCAGCGGTAGAGCGCTTGCCTCGCATGCGTGAGGCCCTGGGTTCGATCCTCAGCACCACATACACAGCAATAAAATAAAGACATTGTGTCCACCTACAACTAAAAATAAAAAAAATAAAAAAAAATTAAAAAAAAAAATCTATGTTTTAAATGTGTGCGCAGTGGCGCACGCCTGTAATCCCAGTGGCTCTGGAG
>PVHX01000831.1:182176-223148 GCA_004024805.1 Geosciurus inauris | reverse complement strand
ATTTAGAGACAGGGTCTCACTGAGTTGCTCAGTACCTCACCATTGCTGAGGCTGGCTTTGAACTTGGGATCCTCCTGTCTCAACCTCCCGTGCTGCTGGGATTACATACGTGCGCCACGGTGCCCAGCTGTGCAAATTTTGTAGGCATCATGGAAGAAAAATATAAATACCTTTTTTTAAAGGAACAAGTTAAAATCTCAATAGGAACTTACTATTATTATTTTTCCTGTTGTATTAAAAAGCTGGATACAACAGGAGGCAAGTACTAATATGGAATGAGAGTGGACTTGGTATTACTTTGAATATAGGTATGAATTTTATTTATTCTGTGGAAACAATGGCATCTGCCTTTGAACCTAGCTCTACATAGGATGCCACAGGCATATCTGAGATAAGAAGGGAAAGCTTGAGATGTAAACCTATAGGAAAGATGTTAATATGTAATAAGTTATAAATTCAAGTCAAGGAAATGATGGGGGATAAATAATTGGAACATGAGTAATTAGCAAATTAATGGGTGAATCAGAAATTACAGCAATAGTATATATAGTTAGCCTTGATTTACTTGCTTGGATTAAATGCTTATGTGTATTATTTTGATCCTAATGAAAGGGGGAAATTATAGTGATTAGTAAGTGTAGATGATTCTGTAATGATCTTAAAGAAAATGATACCACCAGTTTTTGTTTGGCATTTTTCCATGTCAAAATATTGCTTTATCCTCAGAATCTCTCTGGGGGTAGGGTGGTTATTATTATTCAGATTTTTAAAGTTTGTAACTGACAAAGCTGAGGCCCAAGAGTTATGTTTATATTGTTACTTAGAGACTCTGGTTTTGGTCTCCCAGTTCAGACCATTTCCTTGCCTTCTCTTTGTCCCTTTTTGGTTTTGGCACAATAATAATAATTCTTTGTGATTAGAATAATTTGGGATTCAGAAGAGTTCATGATGGAGCGCCTAGATTGCTAACTTATGTAACTTATGTTACAGGTAATTTTTGTGGTCCTGAGTCTTTTTTTTTTTTTCTTTTTAAAAAAAATGA
Source organism: Geosciurus inauris (assembly GCA_004024805.1). Lineage (NCBI taxonomy): Eukaryota > Metazoa > Chordata > Mammalia > Rodentia > Sciuridae > Geosciurus > Geosciurus inauris. The sequence goes on along the minus strand of PVHX01000831.1, from coordinate 222,106 downwards.
TGGTTCTCTTGCAGGAAGCCAGTTGAGGGAAATTCTCCATGAATGTATGTCACAATGATGATGACCGACCAAATCCCTCTGGAACTGCCACCACTGCTGAACGGAGAGGTAACCATGATGCCTCCTCACTTGGTGAATGGAGAAGCAGCCCAGCAGGTTGGTGTAGTAAGAGGGAAATTTTAAATCAAATTAACTTAGCATTAACCCAGTATTTAATTTATTTTGGGATTCAACATTCTTCAGCTTTGAACCTGAGTATTTCTAGAAATATTTTTGTTGTAACATTACCATATTTAAAAAAATATTAGGAATTGTTTTTTGGGAATAACAAATCTTACCTCATCCAGTTAGTATTCTTGAAGCATCAAAAAATATGTGTTTATTGAAATGAGTCATTTTGAGACCATGTGCAAGCATTTGGAGTAAAATGACTATTAATTCATGTCATATAGTGTGTTTGATTGATTTGCTCAGAGCAGTATGCTTTGAGGGTCAGGTTTGATTTCACATAGGAATGACCTTGACAAAATGCACAGGTCAGGATGAAAATGTACAGATCAGGATGAGTCCCCCTAACTCCTGAAAAAATCCATCCACATGTGTAGCTTATAAAAAAGAGGATGTCTTTTTTTTTAAACTCCTTTGTTGCTAGTTACTTAACATTATGGAATAAAAAAGTTATTTCTGAGCTCAAACATATAGCAGTTGCGGAAAATAAACTGTAAGTAAAACTTAAAAACCATTAGGAATTGAACTATTATCTGATAACATTAATTTTTTTATTGATTATAAAAACTGAGTTTGCTTAGTTTTGTAAGTAAATACATACTTTGCATTTTTTAGCAGCATAAAAATGTTTGTTTTATGAATAGTAGAATTGGGAATAATTACTCAAAATATTTACTCAAAATATATTAATGATTTAGGTAAGTTAATAAGTCATTTAGTCGAGGTTAGTTCATGCCCCCCTATCTATCATAGTACATTAATATTCTATCACAGTATATTGATACTTTGTAAATGTCTCTGTTGGATCTTACCTTACTGCTTAATAATTTATATTTCTCTTTTCTGCATTGAATTGTGAATCTCTTAAGAGCAAAGAACATCTAATAGGTGCTAGGTAAATGACTGTGATTTGGATAAAATCATTCCTTCTCACTACCAATGTAGCTATCTCCTTTCCTGATACCCCCATCTTTTTCTATACTGGATTGTGTCTGCCAACATATGATAGGTGACTTCTCTTCTAAACACACAATTACACCTTACCACACTCAAACAAACCAGCCTCTCCCTTGCTTCCTCGCCCTCTAGTCACCACCTACTTCCTCTGTCCCCCTTTGTAGCAGTCCTTTCTAAGTGGAGCTTGTACTCACTGCCTCCTCTTCCCAACCTCCCCTTTCTCTTTAGCTCCCCGGTCTCCATTGTGCCTTCTTACCGCCTCATTCCGGTCTTTTAGCCGATGCCGTTGGCATTATCTCAGCAATGCTTGTTGAGTCCATACTTCACCACGTCTACTTCATTTCCCCGTCTACCACTGTACCCCAAGCCATTATCCCACCTGGGTGGCATGGTGCTTCTCACTGATCTCTGCTTCTACTGTTGTCCTGCCAGAAAGCATTTGCCTCCCGTAGCTGGAGTAATCTTTTTTTTGTACTGGGGATTGAACTCTGGGGCACTCTACCACTGAGCCACTTCCCCAGCCCTGTTTTGTATTTTATTTAGAGATAAGGTCTCACTGAGTTGCTCAGTACCTCACCATTGCTGAGGCTGGCTTTGAACTCATGATCCTCCTGACTCATCCTCCTGACTCAGCCTCCTGAGTCACTGGGATTATAGGCACATGAGCCACTGTGCCTGGCTTGGAGTGATCTTTTCAAAATGTAAAGTGTGTTGTGTTAGTGCTGTATTTAAATCTGCCCTCTTACCCAGATATAATGAAATCTGACTTCAGTGTGTGGCCAGTCCTGGCCTCTGTTTTCTTCTCTGGTACTCTTCTGCTCACTGTGCTCCAGCCATTCATGGGAGGCCTCAAAATGCTGTGACTGGTTTCAAGATGCAGTTGTTTGCTCTCCCTTCTTTTTACTAATTAAAAGGATTAAAAAAGATAAGACACTCAAATTTGACTAAACTTGGAAAGCAGTTAAGGTCTCCCAAATGTAGTCATCTAATTCTGCTTGTGTATGTCACCAGGAGACCTGAAGCAACCTATCCATGTTCTTGCGCATCATTTTTTTTAATTAATTTATTTATTTTTGGTACTGGAGATTGAACTCAGGGGCACATGACCACTGAGCCACATCTCCAGCCCTATTTTGTGTTTTATTTAGAGACAGGGTCTCACTGAGTTGCTTAGTGCCTCACCGTTGCTGAGGCTGGCTTTGAACTCGCGATTCTCCTGTCTCAGCCTCCCTAAGTGCTGGGATTACGGGCTTGCGCCACCGTGCCCGGCTGTGCATCATTTTTGTGTTTTGGTGATTTCTCTGTCATTTCTATGATTCATTGTGCCCAGAATGGCCTTTTGTAGTTTATTAGCCTGCATAAAGAGCCCTCAGTTTCAGAATTTTCCAGTTTTCTCTTCAGAAGTGAACTCCTTTGCACATGGATGTGACTGAAGGCTATGGACTTCCTCAGAAAGCCATGTGGCATTTTCCTACTCCATATCTCTGATCTTAACTCTTAAGTAGAAGCTGCTTAATAATTTTGGGTAATAAAATCACATTTTCATTTCACCTGGGAAGCTTTATGTAAAGCTGAAAAGGGAAAATCTATTAATTTATGTTTTATAAATAAATATCAAGCTTTGTATAGTTTACAAAAATCTCACAAGAAAGAAATGTTTTAGTTGGTCTTTTAAATTAGCAATATGGTTGGTTGTGCTGGAAGCATACATTTATAGGTTATGTGGGCCAAGTTATTGATTGGTATTAACCTTAAATTTCCCTTAATGGGGCAAATTTGTTAAGTGGGCAAAGTCTGTTTGAAACACCCCTCTCAGTAAGACCAAGCCCAAGATTTATTGTCCTTTGCTGTTGCTTCTTTATCACTGTGGCCCAGCCTAGACAGTGGCCCATGTACCTGATATTTTTCATCCTTTTTGTGTCCCCGAAGTTTCTGTCTTTTGTCTCCTTCATTCCCTCAAGTCTCTGCTCGCTCCTTTGCATCCCAGTATCTGGTATTGGCCTAGGTGAGTGTGTGCAGTCCTGGAGCCTGTGTGTGGAACTCGGGCTGAGGCACACGGGGAAGACAGATAGAGGAGCCAGCAGAACACAGAACAGCAGAGAAATCTTTGAGAGAAGTAGGGAAATATGAATGCTTTCTGAGGCTTATCCTGTACTTGCCCCCTGAGGCAACACATTTTCATCTTAACAAGAACCTTTTGGAGGCACAGGATTGACTCCAGGATGGACATCTTAGGCATTGTGTGACAAACCCCTTGGGGGTGACATTTTAAGATAGGTGGCACTGTGGCCACTTCTCAGATAATACCCTTGTAAAGAGCTGTCTTCTGGCCACAGGGTTCTCAGTAAATGTCTTTGAGGCATGCATATGGGGAAGCTTACCTTGTATGTGTTTACGGTGTTCTTAATACTTTGCAACTGTGGAAAGGAAATTCTAAACATTTCTATATATGCAAAAGAACCACACAGTTATGAGAAAGCTCTTCGGTTCCCATAGTCCTCCCCTTCAGGATTTCTGTCCTAAAAGTTTCTGGATGTAATTAGGACTAGTTCTTGGCAAGATTCTCTGTTGTGTTCTGGCTCTCTAAATAAAAGATGCTGTTATTTTTTATAATTTGAAGTCATGTTAAGTTTGAAACCTTGGTTTGTCTTTATGTAGGTAGCAGGAAAGGGAGAAAAGTAACAAAGATGATTCTTAAAAAGGAAATTCATTTTCATTGTGAATAAAGCTTTTTAAAAAATATATCATTTAAAAAACGAGTAACAACACAATGTGAACAGAAGCAACTTACTCCACAGCTTTACTTATTCTGCAGCTTTATTGAGGAATGATCCACTTGCCATACAATTCACCCATTTAAAATATACACTCAGTGGAATTTAGTATATTCACAGAATTGTACAGCTCTGACTACAACTAACTTAGAACACATTTTTCTTCCCTAAACAGAGACTCAGCAGCTGTTGCTCTCTGTCCCCCATTTCTCTCTCCATTCTCAGGCAGCTACTAATCTACTTTCTCTGTAAATACTGCCTGTTCTGGACATTTCATATAAATGAAATCATGCAGTATTTGACTTTCGTGTTTGGCATCTTTCACTTAGCATCATGTTTTTAAAGTTCATCCATTTCGTAGCATGTATCACTACTTCATCCCCTTTTTTATTACTAAATAACATTCCTTTGTACAGATATAACATTCTATTAATCTGTTCCTCAACTGATGGACATTTGGTTGTTTCTCCTTTTTGCTGTTATGAATATTGCTGCTATGAACATTCATGTGCAAATTCTTGTGTGGACACATTTTTATTTCTCTTGGATATATAACTTGAAATTAAAGAACTTTATTTTGAACTATTTTTTCTAAATAAAGTATCACTACTTTTTTAACCTATAATTTTGTCTGCTTTTGGATAATTTTGGCGCAGCATAGCTAAATAAAGTTTACTTTTCAATAAGCCTAATTGTATACTTTACTTGTTATAAAAATCATATTTTTTTAAAATATTTTTTTAGTTGATGATGGACCTTTATTTTTTATTTATTTATATGTGGTGCTGAGGATTGAACCCAGTGCCTCACGCATGCTAGGCAAGCGCTCTACCACTGAGCCACCACCCCAGCCCCTAAAAATCAGATTTTGATTTGAATTTTTAATGTGTGGCTATATAAATAATAGTGAATATCCTCCAGTAATCAGAAAACTGGTGCCTGGGTTGACATTTTCAGAACTTAATGGTATATTGACTTAACTGTGTTTGTAATGAACTCATGGTACACCTCAGAGATTTAAAGATGTAGCAGCTAGTTTTTTGAACATGAAAGAGTAAATTGCAGCTCAATTTCTGATTTTCAATATTGGTTTAATGTTTTAGTAATCCCTGAAGGAATATAGCAGCCACCAGTTAAATGAAGACAACATTAGGTTAAGAGCAGAAGTACTCACATAAGGCTGGTAGGATTTACTGATTTGCTAACTTAATATGGGACACTTACAACCTACATAAGGGTACAGTGCCACCTTACATTCCTTGATGGCTCTTGATGTGTGTATTCACTGAGGGTCAGTCTCAGTAGGGTGAGGGCTGGGTTAGATGCTTCTTTATCCTGATCAGCATTTAGCACATACAAGACACCTAGTAAATGTTTTTTCTTTAATGTTTTCCTAGTAAATGTTCTGTTTGTCCTACTGTATTATCTCTTGCTTCCTTTATTAGTATTTTACTTTTAAGCTTGTAGAGTATTAATTTCTAATAAGTATTTTGGATGCCTCTCCTTCAGGAGGCAGATCTCCTGAAATGTAGACAGAAAACCTGTCTCTTACCAGCTCAGGATAGCATGTCATCAACTTACCCTGAGAGGTAGGAGTTGCCTCAGTCATTTCCATTCTCTTGACTTTTGCTTTTTCCTGGTCATTAGCATTTACCTTGTCATTTCACTGAGAGTGAGGTCCCCTGCCTTTCATTTCTTTGTTTTTTTTGGAAACCCCCTTTCCCCCCTAGACAGAATCCATAGCCAGAATTTTCCTGGAGTGTTCTTTTGAATACACATTTCCAGACGATGCATTAAACCTATTAAAACTTTCCAAGTTTCAGAGGGTGCTCATCATTGGCATGTCTGTTACATCAAAAATGTGTCACCTAGTTCAGTGACCTTTTCTGCTCTTGTTGATGTCTTCTTAATAACTCTTTCCCGATGGCTTCCTTCTTTTGTTCAGTAGTTCAGATTGTCTCACTGCACAGGTTTACTCTTTAAATGTACTGAGAACCACCACGTTGTGGGACTCAGAGATTTGTGTAATAAGAGATCGTTTCTACTCCTCAGAAATTACAATAGAAAGGAAAATTTACAATCTGTGTAGTGTAGAAAATGGATAAAAAACTCTTGGGAAGACAACCCTGGAAAAAGAAGGATATTCAAATGAAGATGGTACTCGCAGTCAAAATAGAGGTTTTGACTGCAGCTATTATTGCAGAGTAATATCATATACCGTCTCCTTTTCTGATAGAATTCTATTCATGGGCTGGGATGTAAGCTGGAGAGTACAATTAGGCTGGTTAAATGTTGTGTTTGGAAAACCCAGCACGGGAAAGCCATTTTGGGTCGCACTCTTTGGCATCACGATGCATGAGATATGCATAACTTGTGCAGATGTTTAAATAAAGTTGTTACTGTAAACTGCCACCCAGATTCCCTCCCCACTCCAACTTACAGAGGCCTAAGATGTCAAGGTATTAGCAGCCTTTCTCTTCGGAGATGTGGGGTTGCAAGGAGTGAGAGGGTAGGATTTATGACTGGATTAAGGAGTGACTGAATAATAGATTTGTTCATTTTAATAACCATTTATCAGACGTCTTCTGTGCCAGCACTGTATTAGGTGCTAGAGACACAAAGATGAATAGGCACTGTTCTTGCCTTAAAGGAAGGAACAATTCAGTGGGGAATGAATCTTGATTTACTTAAAAAAAATAATAAAGGCTGTATTTACACATATGTCAAGCCACAGAAGTGCTTGAATTGCAGAGTGTAACTGTGCTGTGGGAGCGCAGAGGAGGGCTTGAGGAGTGGGAAAGGTGGGCAGGAGTAAAGGCCAACTAGGAAAAGTATTTGTGGGGAGGCTGAACCTAGAAGAGAGCAGACTTAAGTTTAGAACTATGATTCAGGCTATGTATATCAAGTAACCATTTCTGTTTTATTCAATGAAAAGGTTCTGTAAGGATCATCTATGCAATGGAGAGCTAGTACTAGGGGTACCCAAAGACAAAGAATAAAGAAGATGCTAAAACAACAAAGACACTAATCATATGTGAATAATAATATCTATGGACTTCTTTTTTTTTTTTTTTGGTACTGGGGATTGAACCCAGGGGCACTTTACCACTTTGCTACATCCCTGGTCTTTTCTATTTTTCTGTTTTGAGTCAGGGTCTCATTAAGTTGCTGAGAGTCGTGCTAAATTGCTGAGGCTGGCTGTGAACTTGTAATCCTCTTTCTTCAGCTTTCCGAGTCACTGGGATCACAGGCAGGCACTACCATGCCTAGCTATGATCTCTTTTCCTCGAAACTTCGCTGTTCAGTGTCCATCTGTATCTTAACATGAATCCCCTTGGCCTAAGATGCTCCAGTCTGGTGGTCCACTTTGTCCTCTCCATGTCTGTTTCTCAGAATTACTGACACCATGGAGGTACAGATCACAAGCACAACTCAACTGGATCCACTTTCCAGCTGCCAAGGCAGCCATCCCTTCTAGTTGAGAGCCTCCTTCTAACTGTGAATAAGATGTGAGTTGATCCAGGTCCGTGCTCTGACTGTTCAGTCCCCTTTGCATTATGTAGCCAGTTCTGGTAACTACAAAGGCCTCCCCTAAAGGCAGAACCCATGTAGAGTCTCAGTCTTTTAAAGGAAAATGTTGATGCCATATTATCAGAGGGTGTTGTTCTAAGTGGCATCCACAGTAATTAGGACATGTGACATATAATTATAAGACAGCTCTGACTGTCTGGGTTGAGAGACACTTCAGAATTTAATTAGCCAGAGGCAGTAATAAGAAGATACAAGAGGTAGGCAAGATTCCTCAAATGCTAGATATTGAGCTGCCTTCAAAAAAAGAGAGCATTAAGGTAAGATACTGGCATGGCAAAGTTGTACCACAGAATAATTTCAATTTATAATTCAAGACCAGTTTTAACATTATGATTGTTTTCAACGTCCTACAATCTTTGTCTGATTCCATTATAAACTCAGGCAGAACAGGGACTGTCTCCCTCTTGTTCATGCTGTGCTTGGCATCTGAGGTAGCAGTCAGCGAATCTTTTTGAATGGGTGAAGGATGAAAGAAATGAACAAATTTAATTCATCTCAACCAGGGCTTGAAAATTGCCTTCTTGTTGCATTTGTCATACAGGCTTTATTATTTTTTTTACTTTTAGAGTTAAATAAAATAAAAAAGATTTAGGTGCCGTTGTAGTTGATCCTCCATATCCTTGGGTTTTTGTATCCTTAGATTCAGCTACTGCTATGGATCACAAGTATTTACAGAAATGAAAAAAAAAATTTGTTTCTGTACTAAACATGTACAGACTTTCCCTCGTCATTATTTTCTAAGCAATACAGCATAACAAATGTTTACATTGTATTTGTTACCATAAACAATCTAGAGGAGATTTAAAGTGTACAGGTAGATGTGAAGGTTATTTGTAGATCTTATGCCATTTAAAAAATATATATGTATATATTTAGTTGTAGGTGGATACAGTACTTTTCTTTATTTTTATGTGGTGCTGAGGATCAAACCCAATGCCTTACGTGTGCTAGGCAGGTGCTCTGCCGCTGAGCTACAACCCCAGCCCCAGATATTATGCCATTTTTATGAGGGACTTCAGCATCCTTAGATTTTGGTGTCCACCAGGAGGCAGGTTGTTCCAGAACGAAGTCCCCCTTGGATACTGAGGGAAAATGAGAAGATCCCACAACACCAGGCCAGATTTTCCACTTGATGACAGTTGACTGGCAAAAAAGGAGCAGCTGCTGTTTTCACTGAGGAACTAGGTCTTTAGTCCCACTCTGTCCACTTCCCTCAATTTGGCCTCTGTAGGTATTCAAATTTGGCATCTGTAAATCATTAACTTTTTTACCTTTGAAATTGCATCTTGATCTCATGTATACCATGTTTTAAATAAAACATTTCAAGAGTTTTAGGGGGATAGTCAGTTTATACTGATGAAGCCTCTTAATTTTCTGCTTACCTGATGACTTTGAAAGTGAATCAGAGTGAGCTCTGGTTAATATGGGTTTGTAGAGGGTTTGAGTTAGACTTCATATAACTCAGGACTCATGTATTGGTTTTGTTTGTTTGTTTTTGCCTCTAGTTTTTAGTGAACAGTGTTTGAATCCCTAGAAGTGCCACACTGAGCACTCACCAAAGTAGAGAAAAGACCAAAGAAACAGCCAGGTGTCTTGGTTCTCCTGTTTGCACTCTAGTCAGGGGACATTGGTCACAGATTTGAGGTGTTAGTGTTCCAGGGGCAGAGATGCAAGTACTTGGATTTATTATCAGTTGTATAGTCTCCAAAAACTTAGTCTTTAAAATATTTATTGAGAGATTCTTTTTTTTTTTTTTTTGGCAGGGGAGAGGAGAGTACTAGGGATTGAACTCAGGAGCACTCAACCACTGAGCTACTTCCTTGGCCCCATTTTGTATATTATTTAGAGACAGGGGTCTCACTGAGTTGCTTAGTGCCTTGCTGAGACTGGCTTTGAACTCGCAATCCTCCTGCCTCAGCCTCCCAAGCCTCTGGGATTATGGGCTTGCGCCACTGCGCCCAGGGAGAGATTTTTTTTAAAAGTAAACTTTTTTTTGGTGTTACCTAGATGAGGCGCTTTTTGAAAAATTTTGTTCTTTTTAGGTATGACAGTAGAATGTATTTTGACATATCATACATACATGGACTATAACTTTCCATTTTTAGATGAGGCACTTTTAAAAAACATTTGTATATAAATGGTTGGATAAAATTAAATTTGATGGAGTCTAACTTTTGTTCCATTCCTTCTTTCTTTTCTTTTTGCCTTTTGTTTTGTTTTGAAAAAACGTATTTATAATGATGTTTGTCCTTTTTTTTGTTTTGTTTTGTTTGCAGTATTGGAGGTTGAACCCAGGCAAGTGTTCTGTCACTGAGCTGCACCCTCAGCCCTGTCATGTTGAGTGTGATATGACAGCTACTGCTTATCTTGTAGTACAGTAAAAACAATATAAAAACAAACAGGGAAAAAAGACAAGATGCTTCTCTATCACAATGTGTTAAGACATATGTTAGTACATAATTATTTCATGTAGGCAGACACTTTTTCTGTCCAAATGATTGATTTTAAAATATGACTATGTAAAATATATGCACTACACTCTGAACATGCTACTTATGAGCAAGCTGCATAAAATTAGTAACATTAATCTCCAAGTTCCAAATGCAGATCTTCATTCTCATTCTTTTTCTCTCTCCTACGTTTCCAAATAGGAAAATAAATAGCCTGCCAAGAAGCCAGTTGCTAAAGCATCATAATAATACTGCATTTCAGTAACCTTGGGTTTAGCTGCCTTCAGATTATGTTAATTCCTCCATTTAAATTGGTATTGGTCTGCTGGGTATGGTGGCACACCTTGAATCCTAGCTACCTGGGAGGCTGAGGCAGGAGATTGACAACTTGGAGGCCCACTTGGGCAATTTAGTGAGACCCTGTCTTAAAATAAAAAATAAAAAGGAATGGGTTGTTTGGTGGTAGAGGGCCCCTAAGTTCAGTCCCCAGTGAAACAGACAAACACAAACAAAAAGGTATTGGCCAGAGCTTGTTGCCTCTTAGCCATTTCCCATTCACCTTTAATGATAAAATAACTCAAAGCTAGACATGGTAGATCCACAGTAGAAACAGAATTCACGTGCTGCTTCAGTGCTCATGCCTACGTTAGTATTGCTTCTCAGTCCTGGGCCTTTTTTTTTTTAACAGACAACCATCAGATCAGATCATCTGTTGAGAGGGAATGTGTTTTCTGAGCAGCAGGTGTGTTCAATATAATCATTAAGCAGAATCATTTGACCCTACCTTTCCCAGACTGTGCTGTCCATTCCTTGCTTGTAAGAATAATTAGGTGACCTTTTGATCAAACAGACAGTCTGCATTTAGGATATCACCTTGCCAAAGTCTTCTGCTTTGCAAATAATTGGGCAGTAGAGACAGCAAGAAGCTGAAGGTAACTATGGTCTAGTTTTGAGTGTAGATGGACTAGAAATCGCATACTCAGAAAACACGAGAACTTTTTAATGACCTATCCTAAACATTAAAGCAGGCTACATAACTGGACAACAGGGCAAGTCCATTTTCCTTCAGATCTGATGTTTGGCTCATAGTAATGTCTCCCTCCCTCCCTCCTTTCCTTCCTTCCTATAGTAGACATGGCACCTTCATGACATCTTTGCTGTATAAATACTGTAGTCAGCCTGCACCCAAAACTTGACCATAGTTACCTCTAGTTCTTTGCCATCTCTGCTTAACTGCCCAATTATTGTCATTAGCACAGTTCAGCATTGAGCATGTTGCTTTCTCAGAAGTTTCCCTGGTCTTTCTATGGCAGTGCTGTCATTCTAGTTCATGCTTGTCTTCAGGTCTTGTTAGTGGAGGCTCTTTGGAGCAGGGTGGTGGATAGAGGTAATCAATAAAAAGTGGAGAACTCTCAGTTCCTGACTCCCAGGAAACTGCTTGAAAAATGGGAAAACAGGCTCTGTGACACACTGAGGCGTGTGCTTTAGTTAGTGACTGTTTGGAAGGTAGATTGATCAGAGTGATACAACTTACTTACCTTTTCTTATTCACCACTTAAATTTCTGTTTTGCATTGCCAAAATTGGTCTATTTAAGACCCATTTAAACCATTAAGTTCCAGGTTTTCAATTTGTGATTGTGTCAATGAAATTGACACAGGTACGTTAGAATAGGTTGCAAATCATAATCTTAGAATTTATTATATGATTTATTATCCATGTTATTAATGATATTATTACTAATATTCATGATTATCACATTAAACAGTCACTTATTACTTTCTTAAAAGATTAACTCTAAAAACATAAATATTTGTTTAAAAGTTTTCATAAGTGGTATATTTATTGCTCAATTTAACTTTCATAAATGGGACGATGGTACACAATGAGTTGAACTCTCATTACCTTGGCCAAAAGGCCCACACAAAGAGAATCCTTATAGAGTGGTTATTTCTTTATAACTTATTTAGTGGCTTTAGTCATGACTGAAAGTAAACCTATAAAATACTATTACAATGAGAATCATGAAGCAATGGCATCCATATTTTTTTTTTTGAGGTTGTGATAGGAAATCAGATATTAAGTTTATATAGAACATCCTGCCTGTGAATTTTATCTGTTTTAAGGACCCAGGGAAATCAGTCAAGGGTAGAGTTGAATGACAAGACATTTTCCTCTATTAACTGGGTGTTCACATCCAGTTGACTTCTCAGAGTCTGTTTTCTCGTTTTGAAAGTGGTGTGCTCGGGCCAGGCACTGAGGGTTCTCCCACATTGACGTGACTGCCTCTACACACTGTGCTACTGTAAGCACCCTTGGAACTCCAAAGAGCCTCCACTCCTTAGTCTTGAAGCATCATGCCAGGTGTGAACTCCTTCCTTGAGAACAATTATTTTAGAATAATTATTCTAAAACCTCCAGGGAACTGTGGGACAAAATGTGTGTCCCACACATTTTGACTCTTCCAGAGATTTCAGGGCCAAAACAATGTAAAAGATATGTTAGAGGTCAGATTTTCAACACTGAAAGGTTGCCAAGTGTTTGACTAAATTTTTTGGCATTTACTGCAAACTTGAATATTACTTTGTAATCTTGCTGATCACCAGAAGACTTCTGGTCTCAATGACTTTTAGTTGGGTGCTTATTTGTGGATGACAGATTGTTGAAAAGAATGACTTTTAGTTGGTACTTTGGTTTTTTTTGTTCCTTCTGCAGTAGAGGGAAGGAATAGTAACCATCTGAGAGCTGATGAGGTGCTAAAACCAGTGCTAAGCACTAATGTACATTATTTCATCCGGTAATCATATACCCTATAAGGTGGCCATCATCTTTATAGGCAAACTATGAGGTGAGAAAGGCTAATAATTTCAGCTGGCAAATCATAGGGGTGAGATTTGACTCTACTTAGGTCCTCTTCCAAATGTGGGTCATACCTTCTGGTGAGATGGTGCATATCACTGTTAGTCTTGTTCAGGCAAACAGCTGGGGAGATATGGGATGGGCTTTGCACAGAAGTAAATAGCAAAGTTGACAAAGAAGGTTGTTCCTTTTCATTGTCTTATGTGGCCTCTACATTAACTCCAGAAGGTGGCAGGGATTCTGGCTTTGAGATGTGAGAACTAAGCAGTGGCCAAGGCTTAGCCCTGGGGGACAGATTTGGAGCAGGAGTTGGGAGTCAAGTCCTTAGAGCCCAGCCCAGGTCCTCCTGGGGCTCCCTTTTACCCATAGGGAATTTTTCTCTTCCTGAACTTAGTAGCAAGGGAGGAATTTCCTTGAGGCAGTAGCTGCTGAGAGATAGTGGTGACCCCAGAAGTGTGGTAGGGTTCCTCCTCCATGCAGTCTCACACAGAGCCAGGAGAGCTTTTCTGCCTGCCCTCTGCTCCCAAACTCTGACTTTCATTTCTATTCAACAGTTACATCACCCTACAGGCAGTTTTTGAGACTTAAGAAATCTAGAAACTTCTTGTAAGACTTGATCCTATTAGGTGGTTTGTTTTTCATTTTGAATTTATAATTATTTCTCTTAAGTAATGCCAGAATAACAAACAACAAACTGAGTTTATTCTTCAAAAAGAAAAACGATAGCCAGTTTGCCACACAACCATCTCTTAAATTTCTCACCTCTACTTTTCCTGTTTTCCAAGGGAAATAGAGAATTAAGCATCATGCAGTATTTGTACTGTGAACCGTCTTACCACACCCATTTGCTAGTGAGTTCCTCATTTCTTTGTTTGAGATTGATGAAGGGCTGTTTGGACTTTGACTCTCTTCAAGATGTTAATTATATGTTTCAAAATCATGTGTTCTGTTAAAAATCACTTGCGCATAGCCTTGGAAAGAAAACTGGAGGCAAGGAGTTGCTTCAGGGTGCAGAATATTGTTTTGGAGACCTTGGGAAATAAATCTTAAGAGTTAGTTCATTTACCACCAAGACATATTTAGTCAGTGTATATAAACAAAAGAAGTCACAGTGTGCCTGGACATTATTTGTCCCAGATGGAGTTTAAACTTGGCTCATTATACTGCGCTGATGTCATGGTGCATAAACTGGCCCCAAAGTAGACGTGCATAGAATCTGCTATGTGTTTGTATGTGCTCAGAGCATGCAGGGAGGAGGGGCGGGGCTGGCTGGAAAATCTTTGTCACATTTTTCCTTCGCACTCTGCAGAGACTAGTGTCGGTCCTGAGTTTGGACTTGGCACAGAATGAAGGAAGAATTGGAATGATCTGCTGTTCGTTTGTACAAGTTGGTATGTGTATGTCCTCAAGGATGTGATTCTTCCAAGATTGAGAATATAAGTGCGTGTGACTTTCCAACATTTGCTTAACAGAGCTTTAGTACTAGATCTAGCTTTAGTACTAGAAAGGAAAAATCTGAAAGCATTTCTTTCTTTCTTTTTTCTTTTTTGTGGTAATAGAAATTGAATCTAGGGCCTTGCATACAGAAGTACTCTAACCATTGAACTACACCCTCGGCTCTCAAGTGTTACATTTTGAAGAGCATTTTCAACCTGTTTGCCTTGAAATCTTAAATCTGGATAGTTTCTTTAAAGTTTTTATTGGTTTTAAGTATCCAATTCAGTGTCTCATTCTGCTTTATTGGATTATGTGGTAGATAACATCTCAAACTAATTGCTTAAAGGTCTCAAAAGACAAATGCCTAATGTTCCTTAGAGAGGTAAAAGATGAATTTAATTCTTCCATGTGCTTTGAGGGGGCATCTTTTGGGTCAGAAAACAACCAGAGGGGGTCTTCTCCTGGACTTTAGGAAATTGTTACATTCTGTGGTGTTACCTGTATTACTTTCTCTTGCTGACTTTCTTAATCAGAAGCATTTCCAAATAATCCAAACTGTTTTATAGTGGCAAGGGACTTAGATTTCAGAACTTCTGTGACTGGATTCCAAAATTACTCCCATGGCTGGGATCTAAGGAAGCTGAACACTGGAGTGTGATGAGCTAGAAGGTGAACCTCCAAGGAGAGCCAGAATGTTTCCCCAGCAGAAGCTCTGGGCAGAGGTGCGAATTGGTTGTTTTGGGATTTTATTGAGAACATGAAACAGCAGATTTGATAAAATTTTGTGTGTGGGTCTCATTTTCATTAACTGAGAGGCTTGACACTAGTAGGTTTTTAAAGAAAGAGTATTAGCAGCAGTTTGGTGTTGAGCTCATATTATGGTTAAGGGCCTGCCCTAGGCTGCTCTGTTCTGTGGAGCAGACTAGACTATGAGGTGGGTATTCTTTCCCTTTTATCGATGAGGAAATGAAGGATTAGACAGGCTCCATGGCCTCCCTGGCAGAGTTAGGACTAAACTTCCATCTGTCTCACTTGCTCTTCTCACTGTGGATCTTAATGGATACACCCCTACTTGTCTCCTAGTTGGTTTATTTTAAAATATTTTTTTTCTGTTGTCAGTGGACTTTATTTATATGCAGTGCTGAGAATCGAACCCAGTGCCTCACACATGCTAGGCAAGCACTCTACCACTGAGCCACAACCCCAGCCTTCCTAGTTGAGTTTTAAACAGCTCAAAGATGAGTTGAAACTAAAAGGAGGCTAGCAGAGAGTGACTTAACTATTTAGTTTTTATATACTTGTAATGCTACTCAGAAGACAGCTTTGACCTGAACCCTTTCTAATTTTACTTCAACATATAGTATGGCAGGAAAAAGAAACTTAAACATGTAGTAGCATGTACTCATATTTTGAAATGTTGAATGTCTTTAAGAGTCAGTTTTTTTCAGTTGAAAGATTAAGTTGTGATTTTTTTTTTAAATCTTCAGTTTGGAGTCCTTGTTTTTTTTTTTAATACTTTTTAAAATATATTTATAATATGTAAAATGAAAATTATAATGTCAAGAAATAAACTCAGCTAACTGGTTTAGAATAGAATTACTTAGAAATCAAAGTAGATATTTTGGGGTATGATTAACCTTGGACTCCTGCAAGTAGTATAGTGATTACAC
This sequence comes from Geosciurus inauris, assembly GCA_004024805.1. Classification (NCBI taxonomy): domain Eukaryota; kingdom Metazoa; phylum Chordata; class Mammalia; order Rodentia; family Sciuridae; genus Geosciurus; species Geosciurus inauris. Next base: position 206,141 of record PVHX01000831.1, on the reverse strand, counting down.
TTAGGATTATATTTGTTTTCCAAAAATTCCCCTTGTACTCCTTTCCATTTGGTCTGCAAAGCAATGGAAAACATAGCAGGTGAGCAAGCACAGTCCACTGTGACTACTGGGGAAGTGGCTAGAGGTAAAGGAAAGGAGTGCTCGGTTGGCTGCTGAATGCTTTTGGAATTAGTTATTTAGTGCAAAAGCCGAGAAACCAAAGAGAAACAAATACTAAGGGACGGAAAAGACCTAGGAGGAGGAGGAGGCATGAGAGGGACATGCAGGTGGCAGCACTGATGACAATGAGAATAAGCATGGCAGAAGCAGAGTTAGAAAACAGGATCATGGTGACAGGAAGTAGGAGAAGAGGAGGTAGCTATGGCTTGGAGAGCCATACACATTGCCTCCACAATTTTAGAAACCCCAGGGTTGGTGGAGAGGTTGAGCAGAACTGTACAGTAGGAAGCCCTGAGATCTGGATAGCCATCACGTTTAAACTATTAGTTATTTTTACAAACTCTTACTTAGAACAGAGGAATTACTGAGTTACATTGCAGAGGGATGTTTCACCAACGTCTTTTTGCTGGGCTTCATAGGTCCAGAATCGCCGTCTCAGTTTGAGTTTCTCACTCTTCTGAGTTGTGTACTCATGTAGCTGTATGGCTGTTCACAGGATAAATTCCAGAATTTTAAGTAGATCCAGCAAGGCCTTTCTGAGGTGGTCCTGTCCACCTCTGCAGTTTCATCTTTGTCCCTCTGCCTGTGCACGCATCCTGACAGCCACGTCATAATTCTAGCCCTTGTTAAACACATTACACCATTGCAGCCTCTGTGTGCTTACTCGTATGATTGTTCTTTTGCTTATCCATTTGTAGTCTCCTATGCCCGCCCCCTGTTTTGTGGCATGGGGTAGAGAACGCAAGGATGTTCTACCACTGAGCTACATCCCCAGCCCTCTTTAGTTTTTATTTTGAGAAAGAACCTCCCTAAGTAGTGACACTGGCCTCAAACTTGGTGATCCTCCTGCCTCAGCTGGGATTACAGGTGTGTGTCACTGTGCCCAGACTACTCTCCCTTTCATTGTCACTCCCAACCACAACTTCTCCTGAGTTCTACATGGTTTCTTCAGTTTCCATCATAGCACTTAATAGCACATATTTTTTTTTTATTATAGGTAATCATATTTCTCTACTTTAGCACTAACACATAAGATGGGTAGGATTTCATCATTCCCATATAGAATCATCAGTGCTTAGTAAAGTGCCTGGCACTAGCTGTTACTCAGTAAATGTTTGTAAAATTGAATAACTAAGGTTTTAGTAATTGCATTATGTTTTGATTTAATAAAGGGTAATATAATCTATGAAAAGTCAAGGTCTGAATAGGTGATAATATTCTGTGCATTGGGGTGGGGAGGTATCTTTCTTTCTCTTCCCTCAAATCCTCCCCAAATTTTAGAACTATGTTAATGAACACAAAAAATAAGGCAACAATAGTATTATTTTCAAGCAATTAGGAAAGTTTAGAAATATGGAAAAGTTGATTCTAAAATGTTTAATGACAAAATATGGGGAAATAATATTCCGCCAGAAAGATAGGAACATTGTTTATGAGCATGTTCTTTCCTAAATCTTTTTTTTTTTTTAATTTTTTATTACTGGGTACTCAGTGGTACTTGACCACTGAGCCACATCCTCAGCCCTATTTTATATTTTATTTAGAGACAGGGTCTCACTGAGTTGCTTAGCACCTCACTTTTGCTGAGGCTGCCTTTGAACTCCGCAATTCTCCTGTCTTAGCCTCCCAAAATGCAGGGATTACAGGGGTATGGCACCGCGCCTGACTCTTTCTTAAATCTTAAGCAGGAAGAACAGGGTTATCTGAATACATAACCAACACTGAAATGGGTTTTAAAAATAGTAGACTATTGGAATGCAGGCAGTTAAACAGGTTTCCTCACTGGTCCAAAGATTCCAAAATTAAGAGTTGTTTGTTTAGGTTCAATGCAGTTTACCAGAGCTGTGTGACATTAATTAGCACATCAGTGGGGGATCATATTGCTCAGCCTCAGCCTATCAAAACCAGACATGAGGTAGTTGGATCTAAATGGAGTGAGGCATGCTGGATTCAGTGTGTGGAGCATATTCAGTGTGGAGTTGAGCTGGTAGTGGCCTCAGCTACTGATTCCCATTATTGTGGCCAAAACCCAGCCTGGGAACTCAGGTGTAGGGAAGACACGAGTTATATTTTTGGCTTTCAGCTGCTCTCAGAAAAACATACTTAATAAAACAAAAGGAAAACTGTTTAAATTAGTCATGGTGGTGCTCCAGCTCTATATGGGTGTTTGGTAGCTATTACTCTTGGGCAAGGCACTGTCATAAAACTTAGTTGGAATTTTGGTCCTTTATGCTCTTGGTCTTTGTCTTGATGGTCCTATAATTGAAATTTCAAATTTAGGTGTTTATGGCTGTCTTACAAGAGGCTTTTATCTTAATTTGGGCCCTGTATATTGCATTTTTTTTTCCATTTAGGTTAATACTGTATTTATATTCTTGACACTCAGCAGCTCTTTTTGTAACAGAATCCCTTTACTCAAGGCAGTATACGATTAGAGGGAGTAGAAATGTATAGATTTTTGTAAGTTACCATTGTATTTTCTTTACCATGGTCTTTAAATTGTTTATTTTTATTTAAATGACCTCCCCTCTGGACCTTCAATTCCTTATCCCATGCAAGTCCCATTCATCAGCCCAAGGGGAGCAGAACTTTTGTGTTGTCTAGAGTTCTGTCTCCAGTGCCTAGAGGAATACCTGAGTCATTCTGGCACTCATTAGTGTTTGCTGAATGAAGACAGAGACACATTTATTATGAGAACATTTATTATGAATACAGGTATTGAACTCTTCCATATATATATCTTCTCTACAGGCATAAAATTGTGTGATTTCAGTGCATAATAACATCCCACTTGATTCATCTGTTTTCTCTTTTGGTAGTAACCATTCCAATCTATTTTTGTTAATGACACATGACTTTGGGAAGCATAAGGGTTTGCAATGTAGTCTTCCCAGAAACCATCTTTTATTTTTCTTATTTTTAATGTTGGGCCATGAGAAGTGGCATCTAGCGATTGTATTATTATAGCGTTAACTCATTGGTTCATTTCAGGATTCCAGAGGAATTAAAGAACTTGACAGGTGACCTTATGAGAATGAATCCAGCCCAATATAAAAGTTAGGATCCCTCATGACCCAAGGGCCCTATCCTGATTGGGAGTGGGGGTTCTGCTTCAGGAAGCGAGCACAGATTTCCTAGAAGAGAACTTGTCCTACATCTTTAAGGGATGTGCCTTTGACCCAGTTAGTGGTATACTTTCATTATGGCAGTGTTTTGAAGTATCTCCGTAGAGACTTGACCTTGTGAAACTCATGCCTATTAGAAGAGGAGTGGTGTTGTGGAAGAGGAGAGCATGCATTTTGGTCAGGCAGGACTGGATTCCAGCACTGGCTCAGGCACTTTGTAGTTTAATGGCTTTGAACAAATTTCTTGTGTTCTTTAAGCCTCAGTTTTCCCATCTGTAATCTGGCTGATGGTATAACTATTTTTATAGATGTTACAGAAAAAAAAAATCTGGAAAAAGGACTTGATAAAATAGCCTGCATCATGCTCAATTAATTTTATAGATGTGAAAAAGTCTGTGGAAGGAGACAATATTTTAACCTTTTGTCCTTTGAGGAAATCAGAGTATTAAAATTTGGGGCCATTAGAAAGAATCCCAAAGAAGCCCAGAAAGAAACTGAAGTAAGACCATTTACCTTATTAGTTATGCTGATCCCTGAGGCGCTTCACCCACAGAGTGTGTCCTTGTACCCTGACCCAGTGTTTGTTTAAATCCACTTGGAGGCTTCCTGGTCTTGTTTATTCCTTTCCTGCCATCTTGGATTCAGGCTTAAGGGGGGATGGGGAGAACAGGGTGAGCTGATCGATACTTTCCCCATTGTTGTCCAGTGCCTTTTTCACCTGCGTGCTCACATCTTTAATCCTGGGATGTTTTGTTCATGTGTATTTTTAGCCCAAGGATAATTTTTAGTCATTTGCAACCCATCATTTCCCTTTTCCTAATTGGGAGAAAAGAGAGGGGACTAACTGAACAAATAATGTATACTTTTCAGTTTTGCCTGTGGCCAGCTGTGGTCTGTGACATGGAGACCAAAATCTCAAAGGTGTGTTTAGTAATCTGGGATGTGGGGGTGTGAGGGAGAGGGTGGGGGAGAAAGAGATCTGTAAATAGTAGTACCAGCCTTAGGTACTACTGCTCCTTTCATGCAGGCAAAGGTTAATTTTTAAAAGCTATCATGGGACTGGGGGTATAGCTCACTGGTAGACCACTTGCCTAGCAGGTATGAGTGTTTGGTTTAATTCACAGCAAACCCCTCCCCTCCAAGAAAATCAAATCAAATCAAATCAAATCAAATCAAATCTGTCAGATATTCCTGGATGGAACCTTGGCTTACATGGGACTCTGGCAGCTTTTAGATTGCATCACATTCCCTCCCTTACCGTACGTAAATGGTGGCTCCAAGGGAGAAATTCATTTATGCATGAGACACCTAAGAGTAAGACAGCTTTCACAAATTGTGGCAAGTGGAAAGAAAGTTCTGGAAGCGAAACGGGATCTCTTGGCATGGTCTAGGTACTGGATTGAGCTTTTAAGAGTACTGCAAATGCAGTATTTTGCCATTGGTTAGTGAGTGCTATTCTTCTAGCATAAGGTTATTTTTTGGGGGGAGGTACTAGGGATTGAATTGAGGGGCACTCGACCACTGAGCCACATCCCTGGCCCTAATTTGTATTTTATTTAGAGCCAGGGTCTCACTGAGTTGCTTGGTGCCTTACTTTTGCTGAGGCTCGCGTTGAACTTGAGATCCTCCTGCCTCAGCCTCGTGACCCGCTGGGATTACAGGTATATGCCACTGTGTCCAGCTAGTAGAAGGTTTTTTTTTTCTCCCCAGTATAGGGGATTGAACTCAGGGGCACTTGACCACTGAGCCGCATCCCCAGCCCTATTTTGTGTTTTATGTAGAGATAAGGTCTCACTGAGTTGCTTAGCGCCTCGCCATTGCTGAGGCTGGCTTTGAACTCGTGATTCTCCTGTCTCAGCCTCCCTACGTGCTGGGATTACAGGCTTGCGCCACCACGCCCGCCTACTAGAAGGTTTTTAATGGACTGATAACACTGCAGTGATTGCTTATGTGTCTGATTTTTAAATTTGAGCATAAATCAGAAATTTGCCTCCAAGGGTAGTCTTAGATATTACTGCTTTTCTGATTAATCAGCTAAGCGAAATGTAAATTGCAAAAGTAGCTTTCCTTTTTTCTCTTCTGATGAGTAAAAAAACAGTTGAATTTAGATTTCTACCTGTGAGGAAAGATTTGTTATACCTTGTTTTAGGCTGCTTCTTGGGTAAAGCATTCCCCGGATGCTGTTTTCAGCCATTTTCTCCACTGAATAATTCCTAGTCTTGTTTTATTGTTTCATTAGACTTTGGAAGAGTGGACACTTATTTGTCATTAAGCCTTGATAAACTGCCATGTGTTTATTTTGGGCTTCTTGGTTCAGGTAGCATTAATGGATTTGAAACAGATCTGATGAAGCAGTAGTGTCCTGAGGTATGCTCCTATGCTTTGATCAGTGTGGTTATTTTTTAACATCTCTGGGGAAGAAAATCTATCAGTGACGAAAATCTTTGTCTTTTTCTTCTTCTCTGAGAAAACACAGAATGCAGCATGGAAAAGCAGGAAATGGTCAGTCAGTGGACAAAAACGATGAGGTTTGAACAGCTAGGTTGTGTTTTGTGTTTTGTATTTAAGAGAACTTGCAGCAGTTAGGTCTGCTTTTTGTGTGGGTGTGGGGTTGGGTGGGGGAGAGAGGGGGAGGGAGAGAGAGAAACAGAGAGACACATACACACACACACACACACTCACACACATACACACACACACAGACATTGGTATGATACAATATAAAAGGTCAGAGGCCCCGTCTGCCAGGGTGTGACTCATGCTCCTCAGGGCTGGGTGATGCAAGGCTTGTTGCTGGCAGCTCATTCATGTCTGTTGTCAAGACAGGTCACTGGGGCTGGTGCGTCAAAACTTTATTTTTATCTCTGCTTATTGACAGTGAAAGCAGCAAGGTGGTCAGCCTCCCTCAGTAGAATATAACACTTTTAAAATATCTTGGTGCAAATATGAATACAGTCTTTTCAAATAGTGACTTTTGCTTTTACTAAGAAAAATTGGTATTGGGATGCAGGATTTGCCTGGTTTCTGAGGTAACTTGGTAGATTATAATCTGGTTGCCATAGCAACTCAGCAACAGTGAAAATTACAGAAACTAAACATTTGAAGAGAAGTATTTTGGTAGAATGCTTAAAAGCCCTTTACTTCCTATCTTTCTCTCTGAAGAAGTAGGGTGGGAGTCAGGAGTTGAGCTCAGTAAGCAAAGTGGGGAAGGTACCAGTGGGTTTGGATGCCTCCAGGTCACATTTGAATTGTGGCCTGTGGTGTCAGCAACCACTAAGGAAGGGTTACACTGTTTGTGCAATATACTAGGCATATAATGTGACAATCTGGAGCAGACCCCAATTTGGAAATCCTTTTTCTTGCCTGGGACTTTCCATAATACTGGTGAATTGTATTTTCAGAGCCAGTATTCAGGACACATTGTCTGACAATTGTAAGTGTTATAGAAGAGAATATATCAATTTGGGGTTGTCAAAGAAAATATGGGACGTAGAGTCTTGGTGCTCATTAATTTTTTTTTCCTAACTAATTAATACCACAGGCATATATTACATGTGTAATCCTAGAGCTTTAAATACAAAGCAGATGGTTTCTGCTTTGTTACAGTGATGCTAGAATTTGTACATAGACTTTTAAAAAGACAAGTATAATTTTCTTTATTGAAGTGATACTTTATATCATTGGAGTAGAGGTATGGTCTAAATTTATGTGAAAACAGTTAACTTAGATGATTTTCATGTTAAATGACTTTAAAAACAGTTTCAAAAAAGCAACTGAAATGTTTTAATCACTGTAGAGATCTGAAGGGATTTCCTTTTGAGTTCTTAAAATGGTACAGTGTGTTTACATTGGTGAGAACTTGAACACTAAAGACTCAAGGATTATTTGCATAGTTATTGTACAGGAAAATCAAATTGCCTTGAGGTAACTTATCATTTATAATAATGAGAAGCACCAGGAATAAGGCTTAGACTGCTTCCCCTTGAATGATCCCCCCCAAGTTCATGTACTTCCTAATTAAAAAAAAAATTAATAACCTAGGCAGTGTATTCTTTGGTGAATTATTATAAGAAACAAAAACATGGATATCAAAAGTTTAGTTTTTAAAGGTAAAATGAGTTTTACAAATCAAATTATGGTACATATAGTAAAATGAAGTAGACTTTTAAATTGTGTTTTATGAAAGCTTATTTTCTAAGTTAATTGTGTGCAGTGGTTTTCCTTATGATTTATGACTTTCGTTCAGTAAAAGTAGTTATTGAGCATTTATTCTATGGCAGGCATATGGCTAGTCAATCATATTTTATCCTTATAGCACCTTGATTAATGAAGGAAAGACAACGAAATAATTGCTTAGTTAATTAATTGCAATTGTAAGTTCTAGGAAGAAATAAGAGGTTTTTTTTTTTGGTACTGGAGATTGAGCTCAGGGGCACTCCACCACTGACCCACATCCCCCAGCCCTATTTTGTGTTTTATGTGGACACAGGGTCTCACTGAGTTGCTTAGAGCCTCGCCGTTGCTGAGGCTGGCTTTGAACTCGCGATTCTCCTGTCTTAGCCTCCCAAAGTGCTGGGATTACAGGCTTGCACCACTGGGCCTGGCTTTTTTTTTTTTTTTTTTTAAAGAACGTCTTGCTCTGAGACCCCACTAGAGTCAGAGGCCATGTCTTAAATTCGGGAGGATGAATAGACATTAGCTGGTTGGGAAGGAATAGTGTGGGTGGCGGGCAGAGATGAGTGAGGAGGCAGTGGTGTACGTGGTGGTTTTAAGCCAAGGAGGAGTGAAGCTTGCTCTATAAGAACATGGACACCCATCAGTTTCTAAAAGTAAATAATGGCTATTTTAATAGTGCTAGCCTTGCACCTGATAATTTTTAACTATAGTTTTTAAGTTTAGATTATGACCTTTTATTTGTATTAGATGTAAATTAGTGATTTTTTTCCCTATGTTATCCTTTGCTTAGAGCTAAAATTGTGAGGCTGTTGAAAGAACATATTTTGCCATTGTCACTCATGGGGTAGTCTTTTGGAAGTCATCTACTAATATCAAACATTTAGATAATTAAAACACTAACTCTAGGTAATAAATTTAGACATGTGAGGCTGGTTGTGGTGGTGCACATCTGTAATCCTAGCTCCTCAGGAGACTGAGGGAGGAGGATTTCAAGTTTGAGGCCAGCCAATATAGTGAGGCCAGGCAATATAGTGAGACCCCTTCTCAAAATGAAACAAAAGTCTGAGGGTATGACTCCGAGGTACAGTGTTTGCCTAGTGTGAGCAAGGTCCAGGATTCAATCCCCAGCACCACAAAAACAAAAAACAAAACAAACAACTGAGTATTTGTTGGGACTTATTTATAGTATTACTAACTTATTTTATACTGTTCATTATTTCTTCAGGAACTTATACACAGATATTTGTTTTTTGAAATTTCTAATTTTTAAAAATTGCTTTCTATTGTTCTGTAGAAAAATTTTACAACTCAGATTAGTACTAGGCACTTGGGAGCAGTATACAACAGAGTCAAGTCAAAACCTCATTTCTAGGTGCAGTTTTCATTTATAAATAAAGTTTTGTGTCTAAATTCATGAAAGAGAAAGAGAAATTGTGCTTTCCAAAGAAAAATTGGAAATTTTAAGAAATAAAATTGAGTTTTTTAAAGTTATGTAAATAATGTAATAGGAATCACTTGTTTGACTTCAAATGCACATATCCTTTCATCCCTCAAAGTTTGACCAAGGTTTAAGATTTATACCCTACGTTTTGAATTTATAGAAGGTTTCTGTGTGATATACTTCCTGTATACCACCTAAATTTAGATAATAAAACTTGAAGAAAATTTCAGGTTTTCTAGTATTAAATTGCAATTTATGTGTTATTTTGGCAGGTTATTCTTGTTCAAGTTAATCCAGGTGAGACTTTTACAATAAGAGCGGAGGATGGAACACTTCAGTGCATTCAAGGTAAGAAAGTTTTGGTAAACATTCTAATCAAAGGATTTTTTCCTTTCTTATTTTAAAGAAGGAAGGTTTTTCTCATATGTCTGCATGATTTTCTAGAAGTAAAATATATCTTTTCCCTTTATTTTTTTCTGAAAAATTGTCTCATTGTGATGCTATGCAAATGATCCTTTTAGTACTAAAATATGTATTGGATATCTTAGTTATCTCTTAGTAATTGGTCACTCCAAAATTAGTGACTTAAAACAACAACATTCTCTGTTTCTGTGGCTCAGGGATTTGGGCATCCTAGGGCTCTGGGCCTCTCATAAAGCTAAGGTCAAAGTGTGGGACAGGGCTGCAGTTCTATTAAGACAAGTCTGTACTTGGATCTTCCAGGCTCACTTTGTTGGTAGCATTTAGTTTTTGGGGGGCCATTAGAAAGTTTCCCTCAGTTCCTTTTTAAGTGGGTCTCTCTCTGGGGATGAGGCTTATGTTTCTGGCAGTTGGCTTTATCAGAGCATTTAACTAGAAGGTAAGAAGGAGTTAGTCGGGCCAGCGCACATTCAGGAAAGGGAATGAAATAAGGGTGTGAATACCAGGAGGCAGTCACTGGGGACCATGTTAGAAAGCTGCCCACCACAGCCTTACCTGTTGGCCCCCAGTGTCCTTTCCACATGCAAAATACCTTCTTCCGAGATCTCCAGGAACCTTACCCATTCTAGCATCAGCTGAGTCCTGAATATTGTCATGTCAAAAAGCTCCATGTGTAGGTGAGGCTCCTTGGGTACAGCATTTGCGGCCTAGGGATACAATGGAGGGCTGCACAGCACCTGCACGCAAGGGGAATGTATAGGCAGAATATCTTCCACTCTGCAGGTAGAGTTCTTCAGATGTTTTATGAATATATAACTTCACAACCACAGTCCTTCTGCTCTGATCCCCACCTAAAGATTGGATATATGGGAAGTGGTCAGCTTCCATCCTCCTTCCCTCTATCGCCAACATATTCTTGGGAATCCTTCTCAGTTCACTTTCAGAAACATCAAGCCTTTTAGCACCAACTTTTGTTTACTCCAGCAGAAGGCCCAGTTCATGAGAGCTCCTTCTGGTAGCCATTGGGACCATGGCAAAGAGTCAATTGACACGTGATTTAGATTGGTGTCAGGTTATTGACTGGACTGGAATCTCATCAGAGGACTTGTTTGTAATACATAAACAAATGAGGGGAGATGCCCATCAGTCTAGTTTCCTATAATGAGCTGCATAGAGACAGTTCATTTTTCCATTGCATTCCTTAATAAACAGCATGATGCTTTAGAGTTCTGTGACTTCTTTTGTGTCTTTAAAAAGAAAAACTATAGATAAACCAAACAAAACTATATATTCTTTTTTTGATTAGTGAGTACATCTTTAAAGATTCAAGCCTCATGAGTTTTAATTAGAGTTAATCTGAAATGATTTGATCACTTTATCAATGATTTTTATTGATTGAATTTCTCTATAGTAAGTGGGTATTGTTGGCATTGAAAACCTCAATCTATTTTGTATTAAATAAAATCACACTAGAAAAGCTAGATGAAAAAATCACCTATATAGTGTAAAATTGAGGTTTTCAGTTTATTAAGAAAGCGTTGAGCCTCTGATTATGGTAAGACTGGTGTCCTATTACAGGTAGACACTGTCCCTGTACAACTTGTGTAATAGAATCTATGATAGCAAATTGTAGCATAGAGCAATGTGTATAAAATCTACAAAAGGTCTTTAATGCCACTGGAGTTCACTTTTTGGTAAACTTTGGTTTACTTCTAAGGAGTGTGTGCATGCGTGCATTCTTACAGTTAGCTTCTCCACCACTTTTTTTTTTTTTGAGTCCAAATCAGTAACTAGTGACACAGGAAATGTTGCAAGTATGTTGCTCTGTTCACAATGGGAGCTTTGTATTTATTCATGGTGATACTTGGAGATAAGTGACACTAACACTCTTGCAGTGATTTCAGAAATGCCTTTGACTAAAACAGAGCTGTGAAGCCCATTTATCTTTGGCTCCCTCAGCCTGCCTATTCTTTGTTTTCTTCTGAAGACCCAGATACTTCCGTTATCTTCATTTGGGTCATGGAGTTACCTGGCCCAATTAATTGAAATGGCCTAGGACAAAATGGGAAGGAACTGGGCCAGGAACCAAGTGCTATGCTAGGATTGGGAAGCACTGTTGCAATAGGATGAACTTCATAAACCAGAAGGAAAGTTGCCTGGCAGGCTGAACTCAAGTCTTGACCCACTGACTGTCACTAATGTGTAATAGGCAGTCGCCCAGGCACAAAATCGAAAAGCCTTCGTTGGTGTTCCAGCACGAGTGAGTGATGCTTCACTGTAGGTGGTTAGAACATAGCGGTAAAGGATGTGGAAACAGGTGATATATTTGTAAATTCCAGCGCATGTTATGTCATCCTTACTGTCACTGTGATTTCATCTCTGCTATTGCTGTGATGTGCATTCTCTCATTTAGAGTATGGTAGGAACACTTGAAGACTCTGAGGCTCATGGATATTGATTTATGCTTCAAAATCACATAGCCATAAAAAGGGCAGAATGGAGCTTTCGTCCCCAGCTAGCTCACTCAAGAGGCTGAGTCTTCATTGCCTTGCCCCGTGGCTTTCTATCAGGGAGGATTCCATTTTTCTCAGCCATGTGACAAGAGCAAGGTGGGTTCCTGTTCCAGAAATAATAGGATTTCTGGGCACAATGCCAGGATGAGTGCTCAGAAGGCCAGAGGAGACAGAGATGCTTTGCACAACAAAGTGGATGGGATGGTGGGGTCTAGGTCTTGAAAATAAGATAGATACTTATTTGACAGAACTAGGACATACTTAGTAGTTTAGGGTTGAATAGCAGATGCGTGATGCAGGGTGTACTGGTTTAGAACTCCTGACATTATTTCCACCCAGGATTGGGCTCAGATTTGGGTGTGCTGAGCTTCTAAGCAGGGTGTCCAGCTCCAGCTGCTGGGAGCCGGGAGGACTGGTATAATAGGAAGTAGTCTTTTCCTATTTTCTTTTTGAAAACCTACTGGGAAAGAATTAGAAACTGAGTCATATTGTAGTGGAACCTTCTAAAAGAAGCATTTTATTTTAGTAAAGAAGTCCTCTCCCCTCCTTTTCTTTTTTCTGTCTCTTTTAAATTGGGGTAAGGGGTCAGTGGTGGATGTGGAAGGATATCCTGGAAATTTTGAAGTCATATCCATTGCTTATGCCATGGTTGAAACTTTCTGCCTAGTAACTTGGCTGTTTCAACACTAGCCAGCCGGTAAAGGTTGCTTTGAGGGAACTAGTGGTAGAAAGTGGAATTAGTTGCTGGACCTTCCTGGAAACTTTGACATCACACCGCCTGAGGTCAGCCCCTGTTGTTTATAGTTTAATTTGTTAGCTTAATCATATTCTCTATAAGACATTGTGAGATCACTAGAAAGACCCCGGAAACATGTTGTGATGTCATTAAAAGGCAGCTTAGAAGTTGAAAGCAGATGAATATTGGAGAATATAGTTATTCTGGGAGAAGACAAGGTTTTGTTTTCATGGGAATGTCCTTGGTGATAATGAAGGAAAAAAAAAAAAAAACACAGGAAACATACAATACTCTGTGAAGCAGATTCATTTCTAATGGAATATTTCTCAATATTTTCCATGAAACATGAATCATAGGTCTTGAAGGGGCCACGCAAGGGCATGGTTCATTTTTACTTGGAGACTATGCTATACCTAATGGCATTCTAGACAAAAGATTTTTCGTTTCTTGGCCAGATGAAATCGTATAAAGAGCTAATTATTAGGGGGAAAAAGGAGTCTTAGCAATCAATGTGAATCCTTGCCTTTGCTTAGAGTCAGGATTTAATGGAGGGCAGCTGCAGATCTCATTCTTTTCATGTCCTTGTCTGGGCTGAGGTGCTGGCAGTGCTGCCTTCCTTCCTGTCCACACATGCCATCTTTTTATCTGGGCCATTTCTCTGCTCCCTGTAAAATCCTCCAGCCAACACAAATACCTGCTTCCTGGAAGGCTCTAGACCTGTCTCTCCCAAGAGCCCTCCTGGACCACTGTAGTCCAGGCTGACCTTTCTGTAAGTTTGGGAGGAGGAGGAAGAGGTAACACTACTGACTCTGAAGTCAGCTGTGACGGGGATGGTATATCCTCCACCCCAGCCGTGGTATATTCTGGTGATCATCACTGATGGACTCTGACTGGTTCTGGTAGGATGTCAAGTGTGATGGCTTTTCTTTTAAAGGTTACCATTTTACTGGGAGCTGAAAGATGTTTGGTTACATGCTTTTAGTGGTCTCTAAAGTCTCTATAAGAACTTTCAAATTTCAAATCACATTGAGAACTGAAGCCAATTGTTTGTTTTAGAGAAATATTTAAATTCTAAAACATTTTCATAATGTTGATCTATTTTTAACACTGCAGTTTTAAAAATTTGTTTTAAGGCTAAAGCACATAGAATGTGAGTCTGAAGAGAATAAGTGAATGTCATGGTGATAGAAGGAAAAACAACCGCATGTGGTGGTGCCTGCCTGTAATCCTGGCTAAGGTAGGAGGAATGCAGGTTCAAGGCCAGCCTCAGCAGTTTAGTGAGACCCTGTCTCAAAAGATACAAACAGCTGGCGATGTAGCTTAGTGATAAAGTGCCCCTGGGTTCAATCCCCAGTACCAAAAAAGAAAACAGATTAAAATGTTTAGAAAGCACCATTATTTTAATAAATAATAACCTTTAAAAATATTTAATCACCAGTGTTTTTTGTCTAAAACTTTAGATCTTTTACAACAATGTTTTATGCTGCTAACTTGTGTTCAGTGAGTTGAAACTTCAAAATGACAAATTGACAGCAGAGTCTATAGTAGGAGGGAAACTCAAGAGAGCCTTACTCTGAGCTAGTATTAGTTTTGAAGCTGTTAGAATGTGCAACTTTTTTTTTCTCTTATTTTCCTTAAGCCCTCTTCAGCTCTGAGTCTAATTCTACCCCAGCTTCAGCAAATGTGGGAACTATATCATTGATGAACGCCACGCTCTGCTCAGTGGCTCTGTGAATGACACCATTGAGAACTGTTCCATGTTCCTGAATTTCTTCATCCCCCAGCATGTGTGATTTAGCATCCAGAATGTTACAGGGCCCTTAATGCTACGTTCTTTTTTTATTTTATTATTTTTAATTGGGTACTTTCATTGCACTTATGAGGCTTGTTTGACATATTAAAACACTGACCTGTCATTCTTTCTAAGAATTTTATGACAGGTTTTAGGGAACTCAGGTTGTCTCTTGTTCTGTTTATTGTGAAATGTCATGAATAGTGTCATAGCTTGGGTTTACAAGCCGAGATAGGCTGTAATTTCAAAAGCAAGGCTTCTAAATGGTCTATTTCTTTAATGCAAACTCTACATATGAATGAAATTCCTGTTTTACTAGTTTAAAACCCAGGAAAGAAGACCTGTTGTAAATGTACTCTGTCTTTAGAGTTTGAACCCTTGCCTTGGTTTAAATACAACCAATTTTTGATAAAAAATATTTAGGTGGTTTGAATGTGAACTCATAGTGTGAATACATGGAATAGTTCTGTATCATTACATTGGATTTAGAAAGTATTGTGATTTAATTGTATATAATTGTAGAATGCCTGTATTAGAAATTATTTCTATTGTAAGATTAGGATTTGGGAAGCTGGTTCTACACAAGAAACCCCTTGGAAAACTCTTTGAGTTGAATTTGGGTGTTTTTAAAAACATTGTTAATAAGCTAAAATGTTTTTGTGAACACTTAGGCCTCACTTGGAAATTTTTTTGAATTGAAAATAGCAGTCCTTTTGCCCAGGCCAGCTTAAGTGTTATGCCAATCTTTGTGATTGATCCAAAGCAGCTGTATTTGGTAAGTGTTAATTCACAGTCCTGCAGGGAGGCTCCAAGCTATGAGAGTGTGTATGTAGGAAAATTTGGATTATCTCACCAACTTTCCAGTCCATCTTATAACTCTTTTAAATATTAGCTTCAAGAGAAATCATTCCTTTACCTGTGTTTGTGTGCATTTGCTTTATTAGAATTTTTATCCCCATTTTTCCATGCTTAGAGTTGCATTTCCCTATGAAATATTGGAAAAAATGATTTTTAGCTCTTGGGCATGCCTGATCTTTGAAATGTTTGGAGGCTTTATTGTGCGTGTGATTTAGCTTTTCTTCCAAACAAGGATGGATACATGCTACTTGTTACAAATAGGCATTCTATATGCTGACCCACTAGGCCCCTTTATAAACAACAGCTTGCTGCTGAGTAACTTGAAGTTTACCAGCAGGTGTTCTCAGTCTGGTAAGTACTGATGGTCCCATAGCAGAGAGGGATGAGAGGAAAAGCCATGATGGTACTTACCACTGTCTTCAGGAATTGAGTATTGTCATGGCTCACTTATATTAATTAATGCCAAACCATGTTGCTTGCCCTGGAGGTGTTGGGTCTTTTTAAGGAAGGTATCTGGTGTTTCTGCTGCCATCTTTCTTCTGCCCTTCCCAGTTACTTTGATTGTTGCTATCTATTTTTATACTTGAATAATTTTGGAATTTTAAATAAAACTTCATTCCGTGTTATGTCATCAGATTTTCTGTGGTCTTTTTTTCTCCAAGTAGAATTTTAGTGATTTGTTAGAATATGTGAACATTTGATTGGCATTACGTTTTCAGAGTAAATGCTTTCTAGCACGAATCTCTGGTCTTCTGCTACCTAGTGCTTGCCCTCTGAGCCTCATTTTCCTCTTTTAAAATGAGAATAGTGTTTGTACCCATCTAATAGGGTTGTAAGATAATCCGCTGTAAGTACCATTATCTTCATCATCATCTAGTCATGTACACAGCTTTGCTAATTATTTTTTTTTCCTGAAGAGACTGCACAATTAATTGTGGGCAGTGACTTGTTGTCTTACTTGAGGAAATCAGTTGAAGTTCAGCTTCTGTTTCATTGCTTATTTATAATAGGCTTTCATGGGGTTGCTAATGATGGCACCAGTTCAAACATTTCAAATGAAGGTTTATGGGAATGGTGTATACTCTTCAGATATAGGATTGTAGCTGAAACAATGAGCCCACTGTTCCATGCATTCCAAGTAAGCCTTATTGTAGTTGAACCTTCAGTTGCTTTTCTTTGGATAATAGCTGTTACTCTCACACCATGCCTGAGCAGCCATATTCACATAAGCCCTTAGAACCTTCTTTGTACCCAAGGAAGCGGTTCCTCTGAGTATGCCTCCCCTTCTATAGACCTTGCCTTTCACATTTCCATTAAATTCCATATTTCTTCTAATCTTTATTTAGTACACCCTACTCTCAGACAATGCTAAGGGACAGTGAGGCATATTGGTAAGATCATTGTAGGTTTTGGAGTGAGATTGCCTGGCTTAGAAATTCCTTCACATTAGATGTATATTGTAAAATTATGTACTTCTGCACACTTCAGCTTCCTTTTCTCTGGAACTGGGGTAAATATCTGTCTTGAAGGATTGCTGTGAGGACTAAATGAGAAACTGTATGGAAAGCACTAAGAATACTTCTGAGTCATAGTAAGGGTCCAATAAATAAGAACCATTATTAAACTCCAGGTCTTCCTTATGGGTAGATATTGAGCTACCTTTCATTTTTGTTACTTATCACCTTAAAAACATTTCACAAAGTCCATGTGAACTTGGGTTATTAGAAATTTTTAGATATCCTCACATTTTAATCCTAACACTTCAAATAATACGTTTAAAAATTATGCCATGGAAGTATAGCTTCTGTACTTTTTTTGCCTGTGGGGCTTGTTAATCAATGATTAAAATGTCATCTCTGAAGGTACCACTGTTCGGAGTTCTTTAAATGTCACAGATCTTTGCATGTCGGGTAATTCAGAAAAGCAAACAGTGTCACATCACTTTAATTGTCTACTACATTTTATTTCACAGCTTGTAGCCTTTTACTTTTTGCTTTCTTTCTGTTCTTTTTATTCTTGTTCTTACACTTTCAACTTGAAATAGGAAAGTTTGTGTTAAAAGTATGTTTAAGGAAGACTGAATTGACTTCTTCAAGGTTAAGGGTAAAATCTTAGTTATCTTTGTTACTCAGTGCCTGTCTGGCACATCCTAGGTATTCAGAGTAAAGAAAGGTCATTTCTTAATGTACTTGTCTTAGTTTGTTAGGGCCACCATAATGAAAATACCAGACTGGATGGCTTATTAAAAAAAAAAAAAAGAAATTTATTTCTTAGTTTCAGAGGCTGGGAATTCTGAGATCAGGACACTGGCATATCTGGTGTCTGATGCCGGTGAGCCTTCTGGTTCGTAGATGATGCTTTCTTGCTATATCCTCACCTGGTTGGAAGGGCTAGAGATCCTTCTTGGGCCCCTTAAAGGGTACTGATTCCATTCATGAGGGCAACACCTTCAAGACCTCATTATCTCCCAAAGGCCCCACCTCCAAATAATCATCACCTTGAGGATTAGGATTTCAACATATGAATTTTGCACAAATAGCAATACTACTAAATACTACATGTATCCTTAGTTAATTTACAGGAGGTCTTTTTCTTTTTTTTGTTAGTATGCATAGGTAATTTTTATTCTTAGTTTCCCAAAGTAAGATAAGAAACGCAGCTGTGTGAGTGTATTTCCAAAGGCAGTTCTGAAGAAATCCAGCATATGGATTATCCTCTTACCTATTAAAAAACATGAGGGACGGCTGGGAATGTAGCTTAGTGGTACACCACTTGCCTAGCAAGTGTGAGACCCTGGGTTCAATGCCCAGCATTGGGTGGGGGGGTGGGGGAGAAGGATAGATTTATTATTATATTCATTCTTACAATAACTTTTTTTTCTTTTATGGAGAATAGGCTGGGAACATATTTTTAAAGGTATTTAAGATATACCATTTTTTTTGCCAGGCTTAATATTTTGTACAAGTATGAAATAATTTACTCATTAATACCTAATTATTTTTGTTGCATATAAAATTAAAGCATTTATGTGTAGTCATAAATTCTCAATAAACTGCATTATATCCAGGAATTGAATACATGTTAGATTTTAAATGAATTTGTATGGAGTCGGAATGAAGTCAGTATAATAGTATTTCTTTCTTTACCAACAGTGTGATCAAAGGAACAGTGATGGGCAGGCAGT
Source organism: Geosciurus inauris (assembly GCA_004024805.1). Classification (NCBI taxonomy): domain Eukaryota; kingdom Metazoa; phylum Chordata; class Mammalia; order Rodentia; family Sciuridae; genus Geosciurus; species Geosciurus inauris. Next base: position 187,737 of record PVHX01000831.1, on the reverse strand, counting down.
GATCCTGTGGAGGGCATTGGGGGTGGGATGTGGAAGGAGGAAGAGGTGAGAGATATCTAGGAGAAAATCATGGCTGTTGACCCTGAAGAAAAAAGGATGAGAGGAAAGAGTGGAAGAGTCTCAGGTAGGTACTAGATGGATTATAGGATATTTTCCTAAGATGGTTAAGTATGCTCATTTAGAAACAGCTTTGACCTGTAATGTAAGCAAGAGTTAATCTGAGATTAATATGGCTAATTTATTCTTAGTTAATGATCAAGACCTTATTCTGAGGGTCAGGCAAGCACTTAACCAGTTGAGAAATGTGTAGTTCTTACATTATACGCATAGGGAAAAAGCATATCTAACTTCTCAGAATTTTTAAATTGGTTCTGTTGACATAGTTTGTAGCTTTTTCACATCGATATTATCTGGGAGGAAAATGACTGACGGTTATTCTCTAGGCTAATTGTAGAGAGTTGTCAAGTTGTCCCAAGCGAGGGGGATTGTCACATTGTAAGGGATAGGGCCTGGGCATTAGTTTTTAAGTTGCAGGTCATTCTGATCTGCAGTAGAGATGGAGAATCTCTGGTTAACCTAGCCCTCAGGAAAGCTCGAGAAACTCAGGCCGATGTACTTTCATCATGTATATCACATTGCCCCATACCTGTAGCTCTTCACCCAGGTTAGCCTTCTTTAAGGAAGTTTGGTAGATCTTTACTCTCATATTCATATACTTATTAAATAAAATCTCTGTGGTGACTGTACTTTTAAAATTGTTCTTTAGCTTTTATTGTAAACTTCTGTAAATAACAAACAAGAGTTTAAGCTTGAGTTTGAGTTTAAGCTTTCAGTAGCTTAGATTTATTTTACCCTTTAGAAGTAAACATTTATTTTAACTAATTCAAAGTGGATTGAAACACATAACGTATGCAGTGTGGATGGAATTGAAAAAGTGAGATGAGAAAATAACCATCGTACAACTTTCGTTTCAGAAGCAGAGGCGCTTCTTTGAGCATGGTTTCCGTTTGCCTTTATGAAAGAGTTGAGCAGGGACTGTTGCTTTCCTTTTGATTTCCTTTGTCTAGATCAGGCTGAGGACCTTGAATGGTGTGGGTGCCCAGGAAAAGCTTTGATGCTTGATTGGGGTGGTCCCCAAAATAAATGGATCTCAGGGTATGATAATGCCCCTGGTGATTTCCAGTAGCTAGTACCTGGGTTTCCCAACTTGAGCCTGGATCAGAATCACCTGGAGAGCTTGTTAATAAAACAGTAGCTGCTTCCACCCCTACTATCTCTGATTCGAGTAGATGGGACCTGAGAATTAATATTTCTGAGAAGTTCCCAGGATGTTTTTGATTCAAGATTTCTGAGAACAGCTGAGGTAGAAGATGGTTATGGTGTGAGATACTTGTAAGAAGAGGAGATTTATAGAAGTCATGCCCATAAATGAAAATGAAAAACAGGACTCTTAGGATTAAGCTTGTTACAGAATGGATAAAGGGGGAAATGCCAAGAAAATGCAGAAGAATGAGAAAGATAAATTGGCTTAAGATTTCTTCATTCATAAGCTCATAGAATTTTTTCTTCTTCCTCTGTGTGTCTTAAAAATTTCTCTTCCTGTCACTTTAATTCCAGTGACCTGAGGTTTGAACCTTAGTTTCAAAGGATTTGTTTTATAGTCTTTCAGTTTACATCTCTGAATTCAGTTGCCATTTTATTAGGAATTTATTTTTCTTCTCTGTGCTTTAATTCGCACATAATGAGAATAAATAAGATTGCTAAAGATATCCTAGTGATGCTTTTTATTTTTGTTGTCTGAGGATTGAACCCAATGTCTTGGGCCATTTTGGGCAAGTGCTGTACCACTGAACTATACCCCCAGCCCTTCTAGTTATATTTGAAAGTTTAATGAATAGCATTTATATAATACTTTAAAGATCAATGAGCCAGAAGTGATGATGCATGCCTGTAATCTTAGTGGCTCCGGAGGCTGAGGCAGGAGGATCATAAGTTCAAAGCCAGCCTCAGCAAAAGCAAGGTGCAAAGCAACTTGGTGAGAAAATACAAAATAGGGCTGGGGATGTGGCTCAGTGGTCGAGTGCCTCCGAGTTTAATCCCTGTTACCACTTCTCCTGAAAAAAGGTTAATAGGTTAGGAAATTTGTACAAATATGAAAAGATGATATGTACAAATATGTACAAATTCTGAAGAGATGATAGCACATATTACTGTATTAATATGCAAATACAGCTCCCTGGTCTGTTGGCCTTAGTTAAGAAACAGTCCAAAGGGGAGGATTAAAAAGTAGGTGGAGTGATATGGAAGCTGGCTTTGCTTTGTAAAGTATTATAAAGAAACAGGAAAGTTTTAAAACTTAAAACTGGGGAGAAAGGAAGTGACTCAGAATTCAAAATAGATAGGACTGGAACTGAGAAATGCTGGTTCCAGAGAGGAGAGAGACCAGCCCTGAGAGATGGTGGAGCTTAGGGCATGGCTATAAAAACGTGGGAAACAGGACCACACATGTTCTATTCTCATGTGGACAGGGCACCACTGTAGAAATTTAGACATTGTGCCCTGTTGTAAAAACCAGTTTTAAGGGTCAGATTGTTGATTCCCAGACTGGTTATTAGTAATAATGGTTTCAGTGCTGAGGAGTGTTCTCATAGTCTCTAGGAGAGTTCTGCCGTTATTCTGAGTTGAGTTCATTGATCATCTTTCTGCTCTTCTTTGCACCTGTCATGCTGGTATCAGCAATTAACATTCTTCAGAAGTAAATAGAATGCCAGCCTTCAGCTCAGATGTAACTCAAGAACAACAGGTGCATTCTACCTGTTTCTTGACTATACCCAGAGTAGTCAGAAGGCAAGTAATTAACCAAAGAACAGACGTTGAAGAAAATGAGATTCTTTAGAATTTGAGCCAAAGCGCTGCAAAGTAACTCTGGATATGTATTTAGGAGACGTAGGAAATGGCTCAACAGGAAGGGTGAAATAGCCTTTCTAATCTGGCCTCTTTAAAATTTATTTCAAGCCTATTTCCCTTCATTGATAAAAATCTTATTAACTGTGTGCCTTCCACAGACTCTGTTTTGTACAACTTTACATCAAAAGGCAGTTAGACTTGAACTCACAGTAAAAATCAGTTGATTATATTCTTAATTTTTTCTCTTCTCTCTTAAATGAAGAAACCTGACGGAATCTAGCTCTGATACGAGCAAGAAAATTTCCTGATACAGATTTAACTTCCCTTTCCATTCAGTCTGGTTCCATTCATTAGGGCCGTAAGTTTCCTCAACTTAAAATAAGGGATGGAACCAGATAATTTCTAAAATTCTGCCTACCTCTCAATTTCTTTTTCCTCTCTCACTTTAATTTCTCTAGAGTTCTTTTCCATTTACATGTCCCTAATTTTAATGAAAATATTAAACTTTACTGAAATAGATTTAAGTGTGGGCAGACTTCAAAAGCTTACTTTTCTAGGATTTTTCTATTTGAAAGTTGTTAAATTATCATTTGACACTCTTATGTACTACATGAATATCTCCAAAATTTTATTAGCATATGTTAATTATCTTGACTAGTAACAAAAGGAAAGAAAAGGACTTGGTGTAGTTTTTTTTTTCTTGTTTTAGTAATTGCCATTTTCCACTTAATCTTTTTAATGTATGTACCTTTTGTATGCGAGGTACTGGTTATACTCTGTTATACTGGTTAACTCTGGCCATGTATGAATTACCTGTAAATCCCCGTGCTTGGGTCCTGCCTCTATAGATTTAGAGATAATTGGTATCCAGTATATTTTTAAAGATAGTTTTATCATAAATATTTAGTTTACATTGCATTTAAAAAAATAACCTTTGGGTTTTTGGAAATGTCATCTAATATTTAAGGTATTGAATTAATTTGCAAATGAAAAAATTTCCATAAACAAAGGTAGCATGTTTTTCTAGGAGCTCTGTCTTAGATGAGCCTGTGTGTCTTGGCTGCCCCTTGTGTGGGACCGCTCCTCCACTGCACTTGATAAGATTTTTGCTGCTTGTTTCTCATCTCTAGAACATTGAGGTGGTTTTTAAGGATTATTTCATTGAATCTTCCTATCTCATTGATACTAAAATGCACTATTGTTTTACATATCTCTACAAAAGAGAAAGGGCCATCAAACTGACTTGTCATTGATTAAAAGATTTATTCCTTTTTCTGGTGATGTTGAAATGTGTAAAAGATTACTTGGAATCAGAAACTTAGTTTTCAGTTTCTCATCGAGATATAAACACATGTATATGGGTTGTTCTTAATTTTGTGTTTTCATAATCATATTTTATGTGTGTGTTTGAAAAAAATTGAAATAATTTTCTATTTGATCTACATCTTGAATGTAGAAATATAGCTAATGTTTAAACATCATTGCTTCTAAATATGCCCTGGAGGACTTATGCACAAATCATAATCTTAAATGCTCTTTGTTAGTTTTAGCTTCTCACTATATGTCTATTTTGCTATGTCAGAGTGCTTGTTGTGTAGTCACACGCACACATACACACACCGTGAGTGTACATATTTGTCAGAGTTACTACTTCTATCTATGCTCCTTTTCCTAACCTTTTGGCAAAATCTGTACTTTGGGTCTTAAAATGTTTTAAGGCGCTTCTATCATTCATCCGTGTGTTTGCTGTTAACAGCATTATTCTATTGAAAACAGTATTACCTGGTTCAGTCTTATGTACTTTTTTGGCACTTACGTGGGAAATACTTAGCTTTGCTTGCTTACACTTCTCTCTGCTTCCCTCCCACCCCCATGTGAACCAAGAGAGAGATTACCTTTGGATTTAGCCATCTCCCTCTAAATACTCCCCGCACATAACTAATTTAAATTTATTTCAGGTGTACAAAAATTATATGAGATTTGGTAGCTTTATTTTTGACAAACTTTTAAGGATTTCTCTTACTTTTTAAAGGTACTTTTCTTCCATGAAAATGCTATATATTTATTTGAAGCCTCTGGTAGCTAATTCATCTTGAAATACTTGTTGAGTTTTCAGTAAATTAACAGCAGGATGATATTAGTTTGCTTTCTCCGCCATAAATGGAGGTACTGGAGATACTCACTTATGGATATGCAGGCCTTGTTTGAAAGACCAGTTTCAAAGTGGCCACTAACTTTAGGTGAGTTGGGCTTCTTCATTTTTACAAATGGTTGAATATAAAATGGAACACCTTTTTTTTTTTTAAAATATATATATATATTTTAATTGTAGATGGACACAATGTCTTTATTTTATTGGTTTGTATGTGGTACTGAGGATCAAACCCAGGGCCCCACGATTGCGAGGCAAGCGCTCTACCGCTGAGCTACAATCCCAGCCCTGGAACACCTTTTTTTTTTTTTTTTTTTTTTTCGGTACTGGGGATTTAACTCAGGGGCACTCGACCACTGAGCCACATCTCCAGCCCTATTTTGTGTTTTATGTAGAGACAGGGTCTCACTGAGTTGCTTAGCGCCTCGCCATTGCTGAGGCTGGCTTTGAACTCGCGATTCTCCTGTCTCAGCCTCCCTAAGTGCTGGGATTACAGGCTTGA
>PVHX01000831.1:0-182076 GCA_004024805.1 Geosciurus inauris | reverse complement strand
ACGCCCGGCTCTGGAACACCTTTTATTTCACTGAATCTCTCACTATCTGTAACATTTTTGATTTGGTTCGACTGCCAGTTTCTCATTACAGAAAGCTTTGGTTCTGCAGCCTTGTGTGGGCTCCTGGCTGTTTCCCTCCTTTTCAGGTGCATTCTTGATGCTTCTTCCTGCCAGACTCTGCTTAGAGAGCTTTGTGCTCCCCTTGGCTTTTTTTTTTTTTTTTAAATCTTTATTTTATTTTTACGTGGTGCTGAGGATCGAACCCAGTGCCTCACGCATGCTAGGCGAGCACGCTACCACTGCGCCGCAACCCCAGCCCCGGCTTTTGGGTTTATGTGTGCACAGGGCACTAAGTCTCTCAGGAGAGGCTCAGTGCGTGCAGAACTGTTGGGATGTGTCCACCTTTGCTGTTCCCACACATGCTGTGTGGGGTCACTCTCTGTTCTGCATCCAGTGCCTTTCCTCTCATTTATTTTCCATGTTCTGAACTGCTCTGTCTTCTCTTTTCTCTCCTACTCATATTCTCCATGAGAAGGATTTTTTTTTCAGCAAACCTGGTATTTTGGGAGAGAGAGCTTTTGAGTTTTGGGTTTTCCTCTTAAGAAGTTCTTCCCCTGAGAGCAGAAGGGAAAGCTATCAGCTTAAGACATTTGTGAGAAAAATCACATTTCTTCTTTTCACAGGATCCCTGGTTTGAATTTGCAGCAAATTAAGAAACTCCTAGACATCCCAGGTGTCTAGGAGCTCCTGCTGTTTTAACACATTAACCTTAATCATGTTGGTTTTCATTAGTGGCATTGGTTTCGAACTTAGTGAGCCAGCTACATGAAATACAGTATTGACATTTGTTCAGGCTGTCTCTTTATACAAGGTGATTCTTTTACTGCTTGTCATGAATCCATTTTGTTTGGTATCATGATGCCATCTGGCATGGCTTCTTTGTTTACTGTATTTACTGTGTGTGTTTAGAAGAGCAAAGACTCAGAGTGACCACTTCTCTGCGTCAGCCCCTTAGGTCAAGTTTTCCGCCCTGACTCACGAGTGTGTGTCGGTGCCGCTGGGATCTGTTGGTTGGGTGTGCAGAATTTCCTCTGTTGGACTCAGGAGCTAGAAAGCCACGATGAAGTTTGATTTGGCTTGTGGCAGCATTTTCCAAATATGAATCTGGATGCGGTACAGTAAGTCCTCTAAGAAAAGGAAGGAGAAGAAGGGAAAATTGCAACTCTATAACTGGAACTGTTTGGAGAACATTTAGAAACAGGGAAACGCTAAACCATGGTGTTTCTTGTCTCCCCTAAACTGGTGTCACTGTTGTGCTCAGAGACTAGCCTTCTTCCAGGCTCAGCGCTCCTGTGCTCCAGAGAAGCCTTAGAGGCAGCCTCCATCCTCCTTTGCTTTGCACTGCCCCGCTCCAGACAGTCTTGCTTCCTGCTGACGTGGTCTCCCACAAATGACAGGACAGAGCTGCCTCAGTGTGCTGAGGAAGGAGCGGGCCCAGGGCATGAATCACCAGCGGGATAAGGAACAAATTAACAGGGGAAAGCGCCTAACTGTCCAGGTTTCCTTGTAGATAGACTTAAAAGACATCTTTCTTACAGAAAGGGAGAAGGGGGAAGAAAATAGTGAAGAATGCCACAAGAATCAGTGATTTGTTTGGCCATAGGCAGGGTTTCTTATCAGCAAGAGTAGACTTCTGCGTTGAGACCCAGTCAGCCTCAGACATATGAGAGGATGCTTTTAGAAGGCCAGCTGCCTGCATCCTGCAGCCTTCATGGGCCACAATCGTGCTTGGAAGTCTGGGTGCCCAGCCATACTTTGTGGATACCACACAGACAGATATTAAATAAAATAAAACCCCCAAACCAAACTACTGTATTTTGTATCTTTGTGAAGAAAGCTCTCTCAGGTCAGTAGGAACTGAAGCAAAGGACTCTGAGAACGGCTCAGTTGCTGTGGCATGAGTTTCCCATCTGTGGTATCAGCATCCTGTTTCAGGCACGTTTTGTGCTTATGTTTCATTTACTTTTTTTTTTTTTAAATATTTTTTTAGTTGTTGATGGACCTGTATTTTATTTATTTGTATGTGGTGTTGAGAATTGAACCCAGTGCCTCACGCATGCTAGGCAAGCGTTGTACCACTGAGCCACACCCCAGCCCTCATTTACTCTTTAATACTTCAGTTTGCTTATTTGGAAAGCTCCAAGGACAGTTAGCTTCCTGTTACCTTCTCCAAAAATGAAGGTATCCTAGAATTTTTAGAATAAGATAGGACTTCAATTCTTATCTGATCTAGACCTTAGTGGCTTCCTCTATTTTTAGGAAGTTTTTGTAGAGCCTTCCTTTCAGTGATTCGCACGTGGGAGTGCATTATCCAAAACAGATGCAAGTGGAGTTAACTGAAGGTAGAGGGGCCTTGAGCTCACCTCCTTGTTGTTCTCCTGGTAGTGGCCCTTGAAATTTTTCTTCTGACTCCTCTGAAATCACAGCATACTTTGTTTAGAAACCACTGATATGATTCAATTTTCTCATTTTTTAGGTAAGGACCTGTAGCTCAGGTAGGGTCACATTGTTAGATATTATGATGGTAACTTTCAGGGTGCCTTAGAATTAAAGTTCCACAGCTTTCACCTGTTCCCTGCCTTTGATCCTTCATCGTCTCTTAGCTAGCTGTTTTGCAACTTTGTGGGTTGTTCACTATCAGTTATGGAACAAACTTGGGGCAGATTCAGGTTTAGCATATGGATCTTGTTCCTGGTCAGCACTGCCCATAAGTCCAGTAGTTAGGTGGTCTAGGATTCACAAACAGATTTTGGAAATGACTTATTACGTTGGCTGCATTTTCTGGTGTTTTTCCTTCCCTGTAAGTCATTTTCCTCTGTGGCTCCCTACATTACCACTCCAGGCTAGTCAACAGAAGCCTCTGCCCCAAACAAACAAATCCCCAGGAAAAGCAAGCAAACTAGAATGGAAGGGAGAGAATGGAATATTAAGTATATAATAATAATTATATTCGCAGTACAGCCATTTGATCTACTTTAAGGGGCTTTGAGTTTCACAGATGATGCATGTAACGAAAGTCATCCAAATCATTTATGGGTTTTTTTTTTTTGTTGTTGCTGTATTGTAGGCAGGGTTTATACTTTGAGGGGCAAGAAGGGGAGAAACTGCTTTATCCGGTAATCCTGTTTCAGTAGCAAAGGTGCTGTATATGTAATTATATGCTCCCATCCCTTTTTTCTGAACTTACACTGGGGTGGGGGGAAGCCCAGATACTCTTTTTCCAAAAGGTTTTGGTAAATCTATTCTTTTAGTACAGCTGTGAGTAGGAAGCCATGGCAGTGGGGGGTGGTCATTCTTTTGTGTGATGGTAATGAGATAATTTCTGCATTACAGATTTTCAGGAGACTCTTTGTTTAAATGAAACTTCAAAACCCTTGCAAAGCCACATTGCCAGTCCCTTTGCCTTGTATTTTTAAAAGAAGGTTTTATTAACTTCACATGTTTTGCTGTCATCAATTGCACAAATTAATACAATTGTTTTGAATAAAAGAACTTGGCCATCATCTGTCTGGTGTCCTGTCGTCTTTCCTTTTCTTCCCCCAATGTGATTCAACCACGTCTGGCTCAGAACTGCTGTTGTTTCCACCCACTCCAGTGGCTCTTCCTTAGCTGCCAAGTGGCACTTCATCCTGGTGTTGGGTGAAGGCAGGAGGAAGTGTTCAGGTGGAGCACAGAATGCAGCCAGGCGAGCTGTGCCCCCAAGGCTGGCTGAGGCCTTCCTGTGGGCGTTAGGGCCTGGAACCAGGGGGGCATGAGGGGGTCAGATTGCCAGCCCAGAGCTTGAAGGGTTCTTTGTATCATTTGCTAATGGAACTTGGAAAACCTCCTGTGGAAGGGACCTAGAGAGAAGTAACTAGTGCCACATTTTGAAGTTTTTCTTACGTGTTCATGTTCCAAAATAACCAAAACTTATTTGGTTAAAAAGCAGCTAATTAATTTGTTTGATCTTGATGTGAAAATGAATCATATCAAATTCTAGGTCAAACCACTTTCCCTTGTATAAAGCTTGCTTACTCTTTTGAGGTGTATTTCATCAGATTTTAGACTATAAAAAGTTTGTGTCCTCAGTAGTCCCGTCTGCAGTGGTGGCATGACTATTGTTCTAATAATGCTTTTAGACATAAATGTAATTTTGTCAACCAATAAGTCACATTTATTAATGGATTGTGAAAAGTTATAGGAGTGATGACTTAATCACACATGGAGTACTATATGTGGCACTATTCTTGAAAAGCACCATGCTACCTCATCCCATTTATCTCAGATGATAATTGTTTTTATTCCCCCCTTTTAATTATAATTAAGCTGCCAGCTAATAGCATCTTTATTTTAAACATGAAGAAATTAAAGTTCAGAATGGCCAGCTAATTTATCTGAAATATTAGTGGCAGAACCAGAATTTGAACTCAGACTATTATTTTTTAGTATTTTTAACAAACTTTTATTTTAAAATAATTGTAAGTTCCTAGGGAATTACAAAAAAAATGTGTATGGAGGTTTGACCTCTTCCCAGTTTTGCCTAATGGTAACATCTTGAATAGCTAGATTTTAATACTGAAGCCAGAAATTGACATTGGTACAATCCAAAAGTTTTATTCATATTTGTGTAATCACTACCACACTTAAAATATGGAACTCTTCTATAAACACAAGGCTCTCTTCTGCTATCTCATTAGAGCTGCTCCCCTCTTCCCTACCATCCCTAATCCTAGCAACCACTAATCTGTTCTCCATCACTATAGGTTTGTTTTTTCAAGAATGTTATATAAATGGGGTCTTACAGTGTGTAGATCTTTGAGATTGGCTGTTTTCTCAGCATAATTTGAGATTTATTTGTTGCATTGGTAGCTCATTTCTTGATACTGCTGAGTAGTATTCTATGATATGGATAAGTTAGTGTGCCAGCCTGTTGAAGGACATTTGGTTGTTCTAGTTTTGGCTATTTTAAATAAAACTGCCACAAACTTATTTTTTTATTTTTATTGATTGATTAATTAATTAATTAATTTTGGGTACTGGAGAATTGAACTCAGGGGCACTCAACCACTGAGCCACATCCCTAGCCCTATTTTGTATTTTATTTAGAGACAGGGTCTCACTGAGTTGCTTAGCACCTTGCCATTGCTGAGGCTGGCTTTGAACTCAAGATCCTCCTGCCTTAGCCTCCTGAGCTGCTAGGATTACAGGTGTGTGCTACAGTAACTAGCTCATTTTTATTTTTTGAAGAGATGGGCTTTTCAAGGAAAAAAAGAGAGAGAAAGAGAGATAGGGTTTTACAGTTATCCAGGCTGGCCCCAAACTCTGGGCACAAGCAATCTTCCTGTCTAAATCTCCCAAGTTCCTGGGACTATAGCCACATGGTACTGTGCCTGGCTGCCATGGATATTTGTGTACAGGTTATGCAAACATGACATTTTATTATTTGAGATAAATGCTTTATTTTGTGTCTCCAAATTCTTATGTGTAACCTAACCTCCAAGGTGATGGCATTAAGAGGGTGGGGTCTTTAGGATGTGATTAGGTCATGAGGGTGAATTCCTCATGAGTAGGATTAGTTTGCCCTTAAGTGTCCTAGGGGAACTATTCATCCCTTCTGTCATGTGAGGACACAGTGAGAAGGCACCATTCATGAGGAATGGCCTTGATCTTGGACTTCCTGAATACGGAACTGTGAGAAATAAATTTCTGTCTTTTATAAATTGTTACAGCAGCCCAGACTGTGACAATGCCCAGGAATGCAGTGCCTATGTCTTAACTATAATTGCATATTTAGCTTTATACAAAATTGCTCAAATTTTCCAGAGCAGTGAGGCCGCTTTATGTCTTGCCTGTAATGTATGAATGGTCCATATCTTTGCATCTTTGTCAACATTTGCTCCCATAACTATTTTAAATTGTCATTGTGGTTTTAATATGTATTTCTTCAGTAGTTAGTGATGCTGAACATCTTTTCATGTGCTTATCTGTTCTCTGTACATTCTTTTTTTGTAACATTTAGAGGAAGACTTTTAAAAATTTTTTTAGTTGAAGATGAACACAACACTTCTAAATAATCAAATAAATAAATAAATAAATAGATAGATAGATTAATTAATTAAGTGGTGCTGAGGATTAAACCCAGTGCCTCACACATGCTAGGCAAGCGCTCTACCACTGAGCCACAACCCCATCCCCTCCCTCTGTACATTCTTTTTGGTGAACTGGCTCTTTGTGACTTTTGCCCATTTTCTAATTAGTTTTTTTTGTTCGTGTTTTTACTGTTGAGTTTTGAGAGTTCATTATATATTCTAGATACAAGACCATTTTTAGATATATAGTTTGCAAGTACTTTTCTCGCAGGCTGCAGTTTATATCATTTAACTGGTTCTTTAGTAGAGCAAACATTTTTTATTGTGATATTCAATTTATCATTTTTCCTATTTTGCTGTTGGGGTGAAATCTAAAGACTGTTTGCTCCAAGGTCCAGAAGATTTTCTCCTGTGTATCCCCCGTCCCCATAAGTTTTGTAGGTTTCATTTTACATACACGCCTGTGATCTGTGTGGAGTGAAGTTTTGTATACCATATGAGATACCATTGACTTTTTCCTAACCCTCCTTTCCCGCCCTGTCACGTCTTCCTTCATCTTCTCTCTGTCCTCAGCCAACTTTATTGAAAAGGTTCTCTTCCTCCATTGCATTGCTTTTCTACCTTTGTCAGAAATCCCTTGGGCCTCTTTGGGTCTTCTTCTGAGTCATCCGTCTCGTTCTGTTGATCCGTGTCTTTCCCTTCTCCATCAGTCCCCACACTGTCTTGGTAACTGCTGGGCCCTATATTTTCTAAAGTGGATTTTACCAGAGGTGTTTAGGATAGATGACTCAGAGGAGGAATGCCAGCTGTCCTTACATGCGTGCTTAGAAATAAGAGTTCTCATTTAGGAGTTTGGGGTCAGCTCTGACTTACTCTGGGAAAATCGGTAGTAAAACCACAATGTCTGAAGAAGAATGAAGATAATTAAAACAATAAATTGGTGTGTAGGTCTGTATAATCCTTGCTGATGTCCCCAGGGAATTGAAGTTTACATTGATTTTAAAGTCTTCATCTTTGGGTTTCTTTGGCCTGAAGTAGTAGCAGTTGGTGATCAACAAAAGAAACCACATGAGCAAAAGATTAAAAAAAATGGTTAGGAGTCAGATTTTCTTTTCTTTTTCTTTTTGCTACTGGGGATTGAAACCAGAGGTGCTTTACCTCCGAGCTACATCCCCAGTCCTTTTTATTTTTTATTTTGAGACGGTCTTGCTAAATTTTGAGGTTGTCACTAAGTTGCTGAAGCTGGCTTTGAATTTTCTATTCTTCTGCCTCAGCCTTCTGAGTCACTAGGACTGTAAGCGTGTGTCACCATGACCAGCTCAGACTTTGTTTTAAAGCGTCAGCTTCTTGTTTGTGCATTTTAAGGCATCTCATTTGCAATGAAGCCTTGTATTTGTTTCATCATCTTCATATAGCCCAAATATCACAACATTAGACTTCAAAGCCAGTTAGTTTCACTGCCACATTTTGCAGGTAGGAATAAGGTTCCTTTGTAAATGGGAAGTCACCTCAGATTGCCCTAGGTCCTTGAGAGGATGAGGGAGGTGGACAGCATTTGGCCTGAGACTGTCAGCCTTCTGTTTGGTTGTAAGCCTGGTTTTACTCTTTCTTATCTGAGGTGGCTTAGAAGCTAAGGTCAGTACTAGGCATCTCTACTATATAGTCTTACATACTACGTGAAACTGTGCCCCTGTCCAGCCTCCATCCAGCTCCTTGAGTAGATTCCTCCATGTGTAGACTTGTGCTGAAATTAGACTGAGCTGACTAGGTCTTGCCTATGGTGGAACTTGGTTTCCACTTGCTGGGGAGGACTCCCCGACCCCCACCCATGACTTTGCCTTTCCACTGGCTCCCAGTCTATGGCTTAGTTCCTGTTTATCCTTACCAGCCTGCTGCTTAGACTGTTCCTTGCAATGGTGTATGTTAATATCTTCTAGGGCTTATACTACAACCCTAAGAAGGCACATTAAATCTTAGGGAATCGCTGCTAAACACAAAAGGCATGAAAACTACCTTCCAAATTCACTAATATTGGTCAGCTCCTTTCAGGGTTGTCATGGAACAGAGAACCAAAAAGGCAGCTATAGATCAGAAATATCAGTTTGTTGTACTAGGAAGGCATAATCTGATGGTGGAGCAAGACTAATAGAAAAAGTCTATATAACTATATTAAAGTATACTCATTGCTTATAAAGAACATGATTAAATTTCTATTTTTTAAATGTTGGCTTTTGATTATTTTTATTCTTACAAATAAGACAAAATAGTAAATTATTACTGAATATTTATATTGGCTATAATAATTATAAATCTGGAGTAATAGAAGAAATCACTGTTTTCATTTTTGTATTCTGCCTTTAAAAAATTTTTTTTTGGGTAGTTTTAGATTGACAGTATACCTTTATTTTATTTGCTTGTTTTTGTAGGCAGTGCTGAGGATCGAATCCAGTGCCTCACATGTGCTCTGCCAATGAGACCCAGCATTTTAATCCCAATTCACAATTAAATTATTTTTGGCAGTTTTCATAATATTTTGAATGTTTAAAATGTAAAAGAATTTTTAAAAATAAGATTATTTAAATAAGTGGAAGCCAGGAGTGATTGTAGCTTTTAGAAAGCTTTAAAAATAAGTCTCATTCTTATTTTTGTCAATGATTATTCTTGGTATGATGTTTCTATAACTTCTTATTTATGTTCATTATTAACTATTACATAGAATTGTCGTCAAACAGGACTGAAGGGCTTTGGAAATGTTTTGCCCTCACGTCTGCGTTTGGGTAGGTGTGGATGTTGGTGGGGTGGAATGTGAACTGACTGATCGCTTTTCCAATCCTGTTATTTTCCAGTGTGGTTTGGAAAAAAGTCTCTACATATGAAGTCAAGAAAGCACAAGGAAGCCTTCTGGTTAATGAATTTAGTACGTTTCAGACTTTCCTCTCATGGAGTCCTGGAATACCACTTCAGAAAAGAGTGTTATGGGTCACTATAGAAGAAACTGCTTTGCATGAGTTTATAACTTATTCTGCAGGCTACCAGGGATTCTGGCCTAAATCTGCTAGATAAATTTAAACCTAAATCTGATAGATAAATTCAAAACTTTTTGATTATAGAAGGATTGTGCTAGGTTAGGTCTCTTTTACTCTTGATTCTTGATATATTAAAGCTGAAGGAAGCAGAGATGATGTTGATTTATTGGGAAGCAGACATTTTTTGCAGCATTTAGGTTTATGACTGATCAGATTTCTCTCAAACCTGGCACTGAACACAGACGTTCATTTGACACATGCTCTTGTTCACCAAAGCCAGATAATTTCTGAGGACTATTGTGTATTATATATGGCAGGATCACCTGTAACACAACTTAAAACAAACATAAAGTCTTGAGGTATAATTCACATCCATACAGTTCACCAATTTAAAGTGTACCATTAAGTGGTTTAGTATATTCTACTTGTGCAGCCATCACCACAGTTGATTTTGGAATTTTTTTCACCTGAATACAACCCCATAGTCATTAGTCACCTCCAGTTCCCCCACATTCCCAGCCCTAGGCCACTATTAATCTCCTTTCCATCTCTATGAAGTTGCTTATTGTGGACACTTCATATAAATGGAATCATAGATGATCCTTTGTAATTATTTTCTCTTACTTAGCCAAACATTTTTGAAGTTCATTTACTTAGTAATATTTATTATATTTCATTTCTTTTTATCGCTGGATAATATTCTGTATGAATATACTGTATTTTGTTAATCCATTCATCAACTAAGGACATTTGGGTTGTTTTTACTTTTTGTCTGTTATTACCATGAGCATTTGTATACAAGGTTTTATGGGGACATGCATTTTATTTCTCTTGAGTGTATTCCTAAGAGTGGAATTGATGGGTCATATGATAACTATATTTAATCTTTTGGTAAATTCCCAGACTATTTTCCAAAGTGGCTGCACCATTTTACATTTCTACCAGCAGTGCAGGAGGTTTCCTAGTTTCTCTGCATTCTCACCAACACTTGCTATTACCTGTTTTTGTTTAGCCTGATACAATCTTTGGTGTGTGTATATGTGTGCATGTGTGCACATTAGAAGAAAGTAAACCTGGCACTGGCCATTATTCTATTTATTGCTATACTCAGGTGCTATTTACTCCATGAGCCCAGTAGTTAACATGTTGTAATCTGCCATTCCTGCTGTTCCACTAAGTGTATAGAAGGATTGTGCTAGGTTAGGTCTCTTTTACTCTTGATTCTTGATATATTAAAGCTGAAGGAAGCAGAGATGATGTTGATTTATCCTCACTGTTCTGCAACACCTTGCCCTCAGTCTGCTAGAGTAGAATTGAGCACACCGTGCCCGTGGCATGCTGGACATGGCTTTTAATACTTAAGATGTGATTTTAAATTTGCAGGCCTTTTTTGAACTGGTTGTTAAACGCAGCCATTATTAAACATTAAAATGCACAAGCTTACAAGTTCAATTATAGCTATGTACCCTATAATGATGTTTAAGTCAACAATGGATCATGTATTTACTATTTATCACCTTAGAGTGTAGTCCTACTTATTAAAAACAAAAAAAATTTACCATAAAACAGTATGCTGCGCTGCACTGCCAGCAACCTCATACCTTTCCTGTTTGCTACATCTCTTGATTGCATCAAGAGGCTGTGTCAAGTGATCTACTTAGACTTACCTATACTAAGTCTGTGTGAGAACACGGTGGTGTTCGCATGACGAGGAAACTGCCTAACTGCATTTCTCACAATGTATCCCCATTATTAAGCAACACATGCCTGTTTATGTATAACAGAGACAATAAATACTTAAAGCCTGTCACTTCCTGGTTTATTGTGCTACTACCTTTTACTATTTTCTATGCTCTTTTGAGATTTTAAAGTGTGTTTTATCTGTATGGTAGAATGTTATGTATGTATGTGGGGACGCTGTGCTGCTGGGCTCCTCTCTTCCTAACTCCGCACTCAGTGATGTCATGTTGGTGGACTGAAATGGGCAGGCTTTTCAATTCAGGATTCTACTCCTTCCCCACTGTATTTTCCCGGGTAGGATTGGTTGTTAAATATTTACTACTACGTGCTCAATGGGAGGCATAGAAAATAATGAGGAGAGTGAATATTACCACCTTTTGTTTTATTTGTTAGGTTATCTGTATAATAATCAATAATAGAGGGGGAATGAAAAATAGCTAGGAGATAGGGAAACAACAGTGAGGAGGAAGACAGGCATAGGAGCAGACTTCAGCAAAGAAGTTAACAACTCTCATAACGTGTATGGCGGATCTGTTCTGATTTATAAGGTGATATTTTAGGTTATTATTAGAAGATTATCTTTTAAACAGATAGAGCTGTATAAACTAGTGATCACCCAATATTTGCTTCTTAAACACCTTTTATAACAATCATTTTGCGTATGTGTGTGTAAATTTACTGTATATATGCAATTTCATCAGTTTTTAGAGTTCAGTGAGTCAGAATTGCTTTTGAGACAGACGTTTGGATCTTTGGCTCAGTTTGGTCACCTGGTGGTAGTGTTAATGTGTGTGTAACAAACAATTGAAGATTCCATAAATTAGGCCCACTCATAGATGCTTTTGCATGGGTCTTACACATGAACAGCGAAACTAGATTGCCCACGTTTTCTTCCTTCTGTCTTGAAGGAAGTTTTGCTTATGCTAGGCAGTCGTAGTTTTTGGGTGACACCTTAGAATGCATCAGTGATGTTGGAGATTTTTCATCAGCAAGCCCATTGCAGCACTTGGTTATTCTATCCCAAGGTTACACAGAATTCCCTGTTGATGCCTCCAGAGATGTACTGCAGGCCTCTGGGGCGTGCTCAAGGGTTGCATGAGCAATGACCTGGAGCGTTTATGTCCCAGTAGTACTGAGTCAGGGCTGCCAGGGCAGCCATGGGGCCACACCAACTAGTGCTTTTGGGGGTGGAAAAGAAGGGAAAGTAGTTAGTTACTAAATGTTAAGATAGCTTCAGGGGCTAAATGGTTTCTACTAGGATGTTTTTTAAGCAGACCAGTTTTGCGACTGCAGGGGTTGGGTGACTTTGTCGGAGAACAACACTGGGGACAGTGGAGATGTCATAGATTTCTTGGCTACTTAGCCAATATCCAGTAATTAAAGGCCATCACATAGATAAGGCCCCAAAGTTTTCTGTGGGGACTGACTTTATGATGCCACTCTTCTGAGAATTGTTCTTCTCAGGAGGGATGGGCCCGAACACTGGATGAACACTGGATGTGACAGGAGCACAGGTTCAAGTAGGTGCTGTGGTCCCCGTTCCCTTTTGCCAGACCACTTACTGTGTTCCCATTCTGAAAGTTGCTTAAGTAGCACTCTTGTGGTACCTTCCCATCTTTTTGCTTCCTGCAAAGAAGGAAATTCATTAATTAAACTGAAAATAGGACTTTTAAAAACTAAGAGGGCCAGAGCTGGGGGTGGAGCTCAGTGGTACAGCACTTGCCTGGCATGCTCCAGACTCTGGGTTAGATTCCTAGCACCACACAAACAAACAAAAACCTAAGGGAATCTAAAAGCCACTCTGACTCCAACACATCATTTAAGCCACTGCACCTGCAGTTTCTACTCTGTTCTTTGCTGTTTCACACAGAACTGGCTT
The DNA here is from genome assembly GCA_004024805.1 of Geosciurus inauris. Classification (NCBI taxonomy): domain Eukaryota; kingdom Metazoa; phylum Chordata; class Mammalia; order Rodentia; family Sciuridae; genus Geosciurus; species Geosciurus inauris. The sequence goes on along the minus strand of PVHX01000831.1, from coordinate 169,303 downwards.
TGTTCCAAGGTTTGCCATTTGCGCCCCCCACCCCTCAAGCAGAACTAACATTCAAATCTAAGTATTTTTGTTTAAATTTTATTATCTGTGCTATTTAAGAGATATACTAAACATATTAGCAGAATTCTTTTGTTCCCCTTCCCACTCACTTATTGAAAATAGAAATATAAGCTTGGGGGGGAAATTATTTCTTAATTTGAAAGGATTTCTGCAACATTTTTCTTCATCACTCTTTTTAAGCATAGAATATTTGAGATGCTGGAAAGATCATATACTTGTTTCTTCCCTTTCCCTGTGCTCCTGCTTGCCCAAACAAACACACTGTGGGTGCCACATATGACGGAAGTCCCCTGTGGGTCAGGGCAGATACCAAAAGTTCACTTTTGCTGTGATAAGTGGAATGGGCAGGGGGATTGCTATTCATTGCTTGCAAATGAATCATGAGCATTGCTCTGGTTGTCCCCAGTCTCCATTCTACTAGAACACTCCAAGCTGATGGGGAGAGAGAGACAGAAGAGAGACCTAATTTATAACCCTGGAAGAGCCAGGTAGGCATAGTAGAAAGTGTGAAGAAGGCAAGCCACAAATATTATATAGGAGTAGAATTGTGTATAGTTTCTACTCCTTTCATTTTGTTGTCTTCTTGGAGCTGCCTAGTAAGCCTATGAAAGAGCTCAGTTAAAACACATTTTGTACATGTAACTTTCAGGTAATGAAAAGTGCCCTTCCTATTGCTGACCTCTTTTTTTTTTTTTTTCTTCCCCTGCATTTCTAGTTTTGAGTTCAAACCAAGACAATAGAATTTCATTATGCAAATCTTTGAGCCATATTCATGGTATTATAACTGCCTTAGCATTGACTAATGTTAAATGTCTTCTCTGTTTACTGTAAGATAAAACCTTTGTGTGTAGTCAGAGAAGAAAGGGACTCCTTGGGAGGACCTTGCCAGTGGCTGTGTGAAGATCTGTGGCTGAGACCTGTGCACAAAGGCCTTCTGTGCAGGTCTGTGTGGCTCTACAAAGGTGGTAAGCCGAGCAGAGAGGGGAAGTCCCAGAAGCACAGAGCCGAGGCTCCTGTGTCCATTATTTCAAAATGAAGTTGACCCTTTATTAAGAAATGAAGCAACAGACAAGTACATAAACATTTTATATAATCATATTAAAATATGCTTAGAATGTGCTGATGGAGACTTTAAAAATACCTGGTTCCAAAAAAAAAAAGAGAGAGAGAGAAAGAAAGAAAACACACCAGCCTATTTATCTTCTCTGTAGTTGTTAACTGCTGTTTTATGGCATGTGTGTTCTGATACTTACACTTTTTATTTAACAGAAAATTTTCCTTCATTTTTCTTCTTTCTTTTTTGTAGATGTGGCACACATTTTGACTGGAAACTTTGATGCCTAGCATTTTTTTTTCTCTATTCTTTTTACTAAGAATGAGATATCTTTCTGATACTGTCTTCATATATTAGCATGAGCAAGAAACACAAAATTGGTGGGGATAGGGTTAGGGGAGGTTTAGAGGGAGGAATTACATTCTTTTGGCATTCCTGAGAGGAAAACAGCTGTATTAACTTTTTTTTTTTTTTTTTTTTTTTTAATGTTCAGGGTATCTCCCCTGACGCTCAGAATTCCAGTGTTTTACAGCTGAGCACAAACAGCTTCGCATAGTTAGGCCTGAAGTCAGCATGCTTGAGTATTGCTGTTCTGATTATTAGCCAATAGAAAACAGCTGTATACATTACTAATGAAAGGTCTTTGGAATAAAAAAAATTCCCATGGTGGGGTTTTCCCCTATAAACACCAGATGTGTACGGTGATTTTTACCCCATGTCTGTCTTGTACTTCAGCACCATTGTCCGGGTATGTAAATAGAAGCCAGCATCTGAGAGGTGGCTGTGTGGTGAAAGTAGATAGGTTTGTAGCAGAATAGGTATGTTGTGGTTGACTAGAAACATTCTAAGGTTTATTATTTTAAGAGAGCTTTTATGCCTAGCCAGCCATTCCATTCTTCCTCCTTTGCCTCTCATAAAAAGAAAGCACAGTGTATCTGCAAACATATTATGGCTTGCTGTCAGCATTCACACACCCAAACATCAAAATCATTTAGCCGTATTCTTCTTGCTATCAGTAGGTAAATGACGGTGTAGGGACTTACAATTTGAAGTGTGTTTTTTAAGCATCTGTCAAATGGGCTGCTTTTTCTTCTTTTCCTTTTCTTAGTCCATAGGAAATTTTATATTTCTGTCAAGTATATTTAACCCATGACCAGATATTACCTGTCTCAATTTCTAGATTTTCAAAAAATAGTGAACAAGTAAAGACTATATTAAATTAGAAATAGGGATATCTAGAATTACCTAAATCTCAATTTCTTTCTTATTTTGTGTGTGACAAAGTAAGAATTGTTCAAGATTACAAATCTGAAGGAAAATTCCCAGATCCTATTATGTTTTATTCCAAAGCAATATGTTGTGCTGGGGATGTGGCTCAGAGGTAGAGTAGTACTTCCTGGAATGCCCAAGGCCCCAGGTTCAATCCCTAGCACCAAAAAAAAAAAAGCTAAAGCAATATGTTTCCTGGGGGAACAATCATTCCTGATTGGTCCTGGGGGAAGAAATGAGAAATGAGACAGAACTGGTACTGGGAGATCTTTCTCTATGGAAACACAGCAAAAATACATTTCTAAGAACTTGCTGGGAAATTCCCAGATTTTTTAAAACATCATATGTGAAATAGCTTAATATAAATACAGGTTTGGACAGTGTTTTTTGATATGTCAATACCTATTTTTATTTTGCTCAGGTCATCTGTTTTCTACTTGTTCTATCAAATCGTATGTTTACAGATGGTCATAATTTGAATATAAGGAACCCATTCCTTTTATTTAAAGAAATTATTCAATGAAAGATGAATAAGGAAAGTTCAGGAGTGAGTTGCTACGGGTGTCTTCTATTCTGCATGATGTCAGTTTTATTATAGATGTATTTAATTTTAGTCGTGTGTTTCTCATCCATGTAATGTGGACACTAAAAGAGTTCTTTAGACTGTTTTGAGAAAATCCGATAAAATTGTCTATAAAAAGCTTTTCCTAAGGAGTTTCTTAAGGGAACTCTACTCCTCACCCCTTTAGCAGTTAGAGGAAAAGAAATTGAAATTAATACATAATGTTAGAAATAAAGTAAAATGAAGGAGAAATATTATGAGACTGTTGTCAGGGAAAAGAAATTTGTAGAATTCCTTTTCTTCTTGTTATAATGTTATCTATTCCTTCTTTTAGAGGTGTTCCCAAGCCTGTATCTTGAGACTTTTTTCTTCTTGGACTCCCTAAACCTGATTGTAACTATTTAAAAATAAAACCAAGGATTACCTAACGCCTTAATAGAGATGTCTCTATTCACATCTGAGAGTTGATGGTCCTTTGAACTTCTTTGAGCTTCTGGGAGACTTAATGTGTAACTTTTGAGCTACTGTGTGAATCATGTTGGAAATGTTTAAAACCTCCCTGTTTCCTAAGAATAGAAGGTCTTTGCTGTGGCAAGAGTGCTGAAATGGGGCGAGTAGTAGCTGCCAGTGAAACCCATTCAGTGTTGATATAGCATGTCTCAGGAATGTGTTATTTACAGGGAAAACTCTGAGTCCATCAGTGAACTGAGAATCCATTCATGGGTGCTGTGAAAGATGCCCATTGGGGGAAATGTTTCTGTGCTCTCTGGCACCTCCTCAGACTGGAGGAATGTGGGCTGCCTCTTGGTGGGGGCTATGAGGCCTGTGCCACTTTCACACCTCTAGTTGCAGAATGACCCCATTCTCCCTGACTACAGAGCACGGCAGTTATTCACCCTGTTAGGATTGAAAACATTCAAAGATATTTGGGAAAGACTGCTTTCGTTCCGTATTGGGAAAGTTTTCAATGATTAGAAGTTTCCAAATACTGAACCTTATTCCAGAAATAGTTTGGTCTCTGCATGCTTTGTTTTCTGCTACTGCAGAGTGCGACCCCCACTTAGCTGAGTCTTGTGAATTGAAGCTTATTTATATAACGTGAAGTCTAACATGCAGACTATTATTTTTAGCCCGAAAAACCGTCTATTTAAGACTCCCAGTTCTGAATGGCAGTCTCATCTGGCTTAAAATTCCTTCTAGTACTTTTAAGCCAACAGAAGGGAAAAATACACACAATTTGTTAATTGTACCAGCTGGTCCCTGAGTATCTTTATGTTAATGTTTGGATCTGTGAATTTTGAGGACTTTTCAAAAGAGCATCTGGATTAACGTATCCCATTCAAACCTTAGTCCTGAGAAGTGGGAATTGGCATCTTCAGGACAAACAGACAGACACACAGAAGCCCAGAAACCCCCCCCCCCCCCACACACACACACACAAAGACAAAACTAAAAGAAATTATTAGCTGGGCGCGGTAGCTCACGCTTGTAATCCCAGCACTTTGGGAGGCTGAGACAGGAGAATCGCGAGTTCAAAGCCAGCCTCAGCAAGGGTGAGGCGCTGAGCAACTCAGTGAGACCTGTCTACATTAAAAAAAACTCAAAATAGGGCTGGGGATGTGGCTCAGTGGTCGAGTACCCCTGAGTTCAATCCCTGGTACCAAAAAAAAAAAAAAAAGAAGCCTTAAACATATCAAGAAAGCAAAATCATGTTGAAATTTCTACACTCTTAACAGGGAATGAAGACAAATGATCTTGCTTTGGTTGTGGGTGAGCAGGCTTTCATTGAATTTTACATGATGTTTAGCTGCTGTGGTAAATGAGGTGAAGTCTTTTGTGTATACAGTGAATTTCTAATTATTCATACATACTTCAGCCAAATTGTGATTCTCTCTGGACTTTGGATACCTCTTCTCCTACCCAGTAGTTGGCTGTCCATCTGGTCCCATAGCCTGATTTCTTCCTTAGCCAGGCTTTCTCACAGAGGGAGGGGCCCAGCTGCTGACCTCATTTTCATTTTTGTTCCTGTATCTGTCCCCTGCTGGTTTGCTTTCTCTGTTCCTGTGGTTTACCTGACAGTCCTTATTGTCTCATGTGGCTACTGTTCATATTGCTTGTTCATGTCTAATATTTCTACTGGTTTTCAGGTGTTCAGGTTGGTAATAAAGAAATGAGTTGATTGTGAGGGAGGAGTGCAATGGGTTGTGTCTGCCACCCCTTGGGCTGTTTTTGAGTGGAGGAGTGGAGACTGAGTAGAGACAGGGTTTTCTCTGAGACCCGTCCAAGCTGCTCTTTTAAATGTTTTCTTCAGGACATTGTAGCCCTGCACTGCACATGGTGGGTGTGTGGTGGGGGAGGTATTATAGCTAAATGCTTAAATATTCTTTTCATCCCTTGTTTCCTTTTTCTGTTTTCAGCTGGGACCTTTCTCCTCCCCATTGCTGAAAAGCAAATTATTAGAAAGGGGTAATTTAGAGTCTGTCTGAGAAAAGTTCCAACTTTGGGATGGCATCCTAGCAAAAAGAACCTCAAATGGTTCTTCATTTAGCAAATAGTTCTTTATTTAGCAAATAAACTAAAAAAAAAATTAGTTTATTGAGTTCTTTTTGTTTTGAATATTATGGGAGATACTAAAGTGAATTTAACCTGGACTCTGCTGTTAAATATGTCTAAATATGTCTAAAGTGGAACCTACACAGACAACCATATAGAAAACCTCTAAAGCCAATATGTAGACACATGACTATCATTGCAAGTGAAAAATATGTACCATGTAGATGAAATATCAGGGATCTCCCAAGAAAACGTTATTTCTCCTAGGGAGGAGGCCAGAATTAAAAGGTGGGAAAAACCTGCCGTAATGTTCCTGGTCTGCACTAGGGGATGGTGTGGAAGACGGAAATAAAAAGTCACCTGTACCAATAGAGTATTAGCTTAAGAATTTTTATAAATCTGTTTTTGTTTCATTTTTGAATATTAAATGTCTACCTAGAATATAATTTTTTTTCAATCAGGTGAAAGCTCAGTATAGGTATTCAGGCCCTACTTGGCTAAAATATTGCTTAGAGTTACACACAATCCTGTGTTTCATTCCTAAGCCAGTCCTAAGCCAGGCAGTTGGTTGAAAAGGCCTTTGATTAGCCAGTTGGAGTTCACATAAATCAACATGAAAGCACGTATGCGTTGGAATCATAGAGGAGCCCTTCATTCTCTCACTGGGGCCTGGTGTTACTGAGTTTATTTTAGTTCCACTAAAGCTCTTGGTTTCTCAAACCAAATGAGATTAAAATCAGCAAGTTTTAAAAAAGGGAAGCCTGCAGAGACAGGTATACTATTAACAAGGCTAAAAACCCTTAAGATGTGGACACAGGATTCTGAGAGCATGGTAATGTTCAGTGGGATTTCTCTTTGAATTTTTGATACTCGAAGAGGCTTAACCTCCTTAACAGAATATCCCAGATCATGCTTTGGATTCGTGAGATGTTTTTGTTAGTTGCACTGATCTAGGAGCCAAATAATCTCTGAATTGAGTTAGAAAACTTAGTTCCTGCTTCAACTGCAGATTTCATGGGGTGAGTGAGGCCGGGTTCAGTGATTAGAGATGACTTTGGAGCATCCCTTTAGAGATCTTCTTAAGATAGTGATGATCAAATGAGATAATAAGAATGCTTTCCCTTTGGAAAGTGCTAGAGGAACGGTGAGTTCATTGAAACTTTAGCTCAGTATTTATTAAAGGGTGGCGGGTGGCCACGGGGCTGTGGTCCAAGTGACCGTCAGTGTCTGTGTTAGATTCCTGTGCCTAATAGGCATATGGAACCCAAATCTCTGAAGATGAGGATCTGAGTATCTTTACTTAACAGAGACCTTGAGCATTTCTTCTATTCATTACCTTAGAGCTACTTAGACTGAAAGTTGCAGCCAAAAGAAGTTTGCGGTTGCTAGTCGTGAAGCTGCTTTTGGATGGCCAGGAAGTATTAATGTGGTAGCTCAGTCAGAACTGGATGCTGAGAACCATATATACACACACACACACTGGATGCCCAGAACCACACACACACACACACACACACACACAAAGACAAAACTAAAAGAAATTATTAGCTGGGCGCGGTAGCTCACGCTTGTAATTCTGGCACTTTGTTTCCAAACATCTAATCTGTTTGGAAACAGAGGTGAGAGACTCACTCTTAAAACTTATTAATGTGTTATGGTTGATTTCCTTATACGATAAATCTTCCAGATAACCCTGAGGAAACTTTGATTTTTATCACCCCCATTTTTTGTACAGGGATAAGTTGAGGGAGGGTCAGAAAGATTAGTTAACTTGCTTAGGACTGACCACATGATTGGTTATGGAAAGAGCTGAACTTGAACTTTGGTCTGTTGGGTTAAAGAGCAAGCTCTAGCCTTCGTCCATTCTGAATTATAAGGTGAGGTTGATCATATCCAGTAAGGGATGGGGTAGAGGAGGGGAGGCGAGCAGAGCAGCAATGGGCTGGGAGAGCCAGGGTGCAGCTGCAGCTGTGGATGCCAGGCAAACCAAATCCAAGTCAGGGTTGTGTCGGCATATATTTACTGTTTTCCCCCACCAGGAATTGAACCCAGGGGCACTCAACCACTGAGTTACATCCACAGCCCATTTATTATTTTGAGATAGAATCTTGCTAAGTTGCTTAGGGCCTTGCTAGGCTGCTGAGGCTGGCTTTGAACTTGCAGTCCTTCTGCCTGAGCCTCCTGAGCCACTGGGATTATAGTCATGCACCACCATGCCTGGCTTGGCATATTTTGATTGCACTCATTCCTTAGACTTAGTGGGGCCACAGGCAAAGCCACCATGTCTTCCTCTGGGTGTGGATGTGGTAGGCAGTATTGTCCTCCAGTTCCCATCAGACACAGTGTTTGTCAGATGTGGACTAATGTTATCTTTGTGCTTAGTAAGAATGCAGAATCCTGGGCCCCTTGCAAAACTTCAAGGCAAAAACTTTGGGAGTAAAGCTTTAAAATCTGTGCTGTGCTTCAGCAATTCCCTAAGTGATCCCCGGGCTCTCTACAGTAAGTGATTCACTTCTTAAGTATGTGCTGTGGTCTTTAGGTGTAACCATGGCACTCTGAAGGCAGGGCCCGTGTGTGTGTGTGTGTGTGTGTGTGTGTGTGTGTGTGTGTGTGTGTAAACAAAATATCTCAGAATCAGTTGCAATCATCTAATCTAGTTTGTTCACTCATGTCACAAATATTTGCATGCACACTGTATACAAAGCCCTGTGTTAGTTGCTATGGAATGAGGAAAAGAGAATATATCTGAGGATGCAGAACAGACAGATCTTGGCAACTGATGGGGCATGAGGGGTTGTGACAGGCCAAAGCTAGCTGATAGGTTTGATCTTGGGTGTGGGAATGTAGTTATGCCGTCAGAGAGATGGACACACTGGCAGAGCAAACTGTGACTTTGGGAACCTATGGAGTTTTTGCCTATAAAATATGCCTGAATTTCTGGAATCAGTTAGAAAGCTTAATTGATTTTGGGACTCATTGCATCATGGTTAGGAGGGGTCTTCTAGATACTGTTTTATACTTCTTGGATGCAGAAAAAACAGGCATAGTTCAAGTTGGGGGAAAAATATAATGCCAGAAGTCATTTACATATGAAGTTGCTCTTTCCTCTCAGACTTGAGAGAAGCTGGTTTTCTTCTTCTTTTTTTTTAAATTTTTTTAGTTGTTGACGGACATTTATTTTATTTTTATGTGGTGCTGAGGATCGAACTCAGTGTCTCACATTTGCCAGGCAAGTGCTCTACCACTGAGCTACAACCCCAGCCCAAGAAGCTGGTTTTCTTAATAAAAATGATGTCTAATTGGTTTTAAATCTCTTCCAAGATAAGCCTCGGAGATAAGATTTGAAATGATGTAGGCATTCCAAGCAAATATATTCATTTGTTCTTTTAAAAAACGTGCGTTTAGAATTTAGTTTGTGTGGTCAAGTGGAGTGTTGGCTTACTTTTGTTAAAGAGAGCTGGTTAGTACTCTCCCTCCCCACGTAGGCCAAGGAAGAGGGAGTGCATGGCAGTCTTCAGTGGGAGAACAGACTGCTGCTACCCACGGTGTAGCCTCACAGTGTTTCCCCAGAGTGCCTAATAAATAAGGTTGTGCATTACTCCTTTCTCCCCACTTAGGCTTGGGAGTGATGCCTGTTGAATTTCAAAGCATCTTAGGATTCCATACCCTTCTTAATAGTGGTGACTTGCCACTTCTAGTGAATCAGTATCAAGTTGTTCTTGCATTTATGAGGGTTCCCTTGTTCTACCAGAGTTGGCAAGGTAGGCTGGGGGAGACCTTTTGCTAGCAGGACTGGAAGCAACAAGTGAAGGCTGGTCAGAATGGAAGAGTGCAATTTAAGGAGCTGGCATGGTTGCAGAAAGGGCAGTGAACACAAAGCCCAGAAGAAGGATAAGTCAGGTTGGTGGCTGTCTGTGGTCTTCCCACCAGGATAGCTGGAGAGCTGGGAATGATGTTTGAGTCAGCCTGACCAGAGGTCTAGGCAACGCCATGGATTTGGTTTGCCAGACACCAAGTGAGCTTCCATAGTCTGGGACCTTCCTTGCTCTCCCTGTGGTGTGGGAGTGGATGACCAGAGCCTCGCAGGTTGTGGCCAGCCCCTTTTCCAGGATGTCAGCCTGGCAAAACTGGAGGCCCTGTGAGGTACACTTTTGCTGACAGTGTTTTCAAGACAAAGGGTTAGGATATGACTTGTATTTGGCAGAGTATGGCCAATACATAGCCCAGCAGTGCTCATCAGTAGCAGCCGAGTACAGACCGGAAGAACATGGCAAGGACAGGGGATTCCAACGTGGAATCTGTGAAACTTTGTTCAATTTGAGGATATCATCTATGTTTTTCATGCCAACAGAAGTAGAAATGTAGTGATATTTGGAGTAAATTTTTCAGCTTATAGTTGAACATGTTTAATTTGGTGTTAGGATGTAATATGCTTAAGGTGTGTAAGTGAGAAATGGAGATGTTGTATTTTATTAGTGTATAAAAGTCATAAAAAGTAACTCATAGTGTTATACAAAGCTGTTAGCTCCCAAACCTGAATCCTTTACCATGCTAGTAGCAGAAAAGTTAGAGAAGCTGACTGTGTTGTCTGTTTGGCAAGTCAAAGCAAGACATAGCAAGCTGAAAGATGTGTTCTTGAGATTGCTTTCACTTATGTGACATGAAGTTTCTAAAAATAAGAAATAAGAAGCCCCTGGGCAGTTGTTCTTTTGAATTTGTGTGGACAGATCCAGGTCATTCCTCTATTTTGTGCTTTTTAAGAAGCAAGAATTTCTGATAAGTAAGTCAGAATATCTGCCTGATAGCTCTTGAGTTTGATTATTTAAAAACACAATTTGCTATAAAAATTTTAGTTTATAATTTCCTTCAAAGTAGGAAGTGATAATTGCTCTCTCTCTCCTGATTTCACTTCTAGAGGTTTATATTTCCCATGTATTAAAATATGTAATTTCTCTTTTAGTATGCAAATATATGAAGACACTCTGATTTTTATTTCTCTTTTGCTCTCTGTCACTAAAATTATTGCTTTACTTAATTATATGTTCAGTACAGTTGAGAAACAGAAAGAACACTTGGTCAGCATGTGTATCATTTTAACCCATTTGGAGTTGTTATTTGGAAATATAGTTGTTATCTGCTCATCTACTTTATAAGAAAATGCACTCTGTTTTGTTGAAAATGCACTCTGTTAATAATTCCTTTGGTGGTGTTTCAGGTTTTTAGTTACCTGAGTTTTGCTGATCCTAGATAGTAATTTGTGTTCCTGGTCTGTTATTCCTGACTGCATAACTTTTTTTTTTTTTTTTTAAATATTTTTTAGTTGTTGATGGACACAATGTCTTTATTTTATTGCTTTGTATGTGGTGCTGAGGATCGAACCCAGGGCCTCACGCATGCGAGGCAAGCGCTCTACCGCTGAGCTACAATCCCAGCCCCATAACTTTTTTTTTTAATTGTTCTTTTTAGTTATATATGACAGTAGAATGTATTTTGGCATAATATGCATACATGGAGTATAACTTATTCTAATTAGAATCCCACTCTTGTTGTTGTACATGATGTGAAGTTACCCTGGTCATGTATTCAAATACAAGGCTAGGGAAGTTATGTCCAATTAATTCTACTGTCTTTCCTATTCCCCTCCATTGCTTCCCTTTGTTTCCCTTTGTCTAATCCAATGGACTTCTGTTCTTCCCTTCCCCACCCTCCTTTGTTATGGGTTAACATCCACATATCAGAGAGAAGATTCGGCCTTTGGTTTTTTGGGATTGGCTTATTTCACTTAACACGATAGTTTCCAGTTCCATCCATCTACCAGAAAATGCCATATTTCATTGTTCTTTATGGTTGGGTAATATTCCATTGTGTGTATATACCACATTTTCTTTATCCATTCATCTGCTGAAGGGCACCTTGTTGGTTCTATAGGTTAGCTATTGTGAATTGAGCTGCTATAAACATTGATGTGGCTGTGTCACTGTAGTATGCTGATTGTAAGTCCTTTGGATATCGATCAAGGAGTGGGATAACTGGATCAAATGGTGGTTCCATTCCAGTTTTTTAAAAAGAATTTCCTTACTGCTTTCTGTAGTGGTTGCACCACCAGTTTGCAGTCCCACCAGCAATGTATGAGAGTACCTTTTCCCCCACATCCTCACCAACATTTATTGTTACTTGTATTCTTTATTATTACCATTCTGACTGGAGTGAGATGGAATTTCAGTGTAGTTTTAGTTTGCATTTCTCTAATTGCTAGAGATGTTGAACATTTTTTCATATCTTTTTTGACCATTCATGTATCTTCTGTGAAATGCCTGTTCACTTCCTTAGCCCATTTAGTGATTGGGCTATTTGGGTTTTTTTTTTTTTGTTTTTTCAAGTTCTCTGTGTAACTTAGAGATTAATACACTCTCCGAGGTGCAAGTGGTAAAGAGTTTCTCCCATTCTGGTAGGCTGTCTGTTCTCATTCGTGATTGTTTCCTTTACAGTGAAGAAGCTTACTAGTTTTTTAATTTTTTTTTTTTTTTTTAGTTGTAGATGGATGCAGTATCTTTTATTTATTTATTTACTTTTATGTGGTGCTGAGGATTGAACCCAGTGACTCACGCATGCAAGGCAAGCGCTCTACCACTGAGCTACAACCCCAGCTCGAAGCTTTCTAGTTTGATAGCATCTCACTTATTGATTCTTGATTGTACTTCTTATGCTTTAGTAGTCTTATTGGGTTAGTCAGTTCCTAAGCTGACATGATATAGGATTGGGCCTACTTTTTTCTTTTAGTAAGTGCAAGGTCTCTGGTCTAATGCCTACCCGATGATGTTCTTCATAGAAATAGAAGCAGCGTGAAATTCATTAGAAAAAATAAGAGGCTCAGAATAGCCAAAGCAGTCCTTAATGAGAAAAATGATGCAGGAGGTATCACAATACCAGACTTTAAATTATATTACAGAGGTATAATAAGAAAAAACTGCATGGTATTGACACAAAAATAGACATGAAGACCAATGGAACAGAAGACATAGAGACACACCCACATAAATATAATTACCTGCCACAAAACAAAGGCACTATATACGTACATTGGAGAAAAGATAGCCTCTTCCACAAATGGTGCTGGGATAACTGGAAATCCATATGTAACAAAATGAAATAAAACCCCTATCTCTTACCCAGCACAAAATTCAACTCAAAGTGGCCTAAGGAGTGCATAACTCTTTGAAGGATTATTGAGTTCAATTACATTATGAAAATATTAAACTGTAGGAATGATGTGTTTCCTTCCTTCCCTACTCAGCCTCGGTTCTGCTGTGGAGGTGTAAGCCTTAGAAGTCCCATCTGCTGGGTCTGATGGTCTTCTAGTGTTTCAGTCTATAATATTGAAACTATGCATTTCCACCTCTCCCCACCCTGAGGTTTTTAAAATTTTTATTTTAGTTGTAGATGGATACAATACCTTTATTTTATTTACTTTACTTATTTATGTGGTGCTGAGGATTGAACCCAGTGCCCCACGCATGCGAGGCAAGTACTCTATCACTGAGCCACAACCCAGCCCCACCCCAAAGTTTTGGCATAGTGAATTGCATTAATATTGCCAGCTAACTTTTCTTCATTCCTGCTGTATGCTAGATACAAGGCTAGGTGTGTAACCTGTTCCTCACTATAATTTTATGAGGTGTAGGTACTAGTATTTGATATAAAGGAAAGAAATGGAGGTACAAATAAATATGTAAATCACGTATAAGTATTTATAAATTGTATACTTCTAAAATAAATATAAGTAATAAATAAATATAAATAATTTGCCTAAAATCAAGTAGTTGTTAAGAGATGCGGTAGAGATTCGAGATCTCCATTGACCTTGTGAGAAGCCCTGACGTGTCATCTCTGTGCTCTGGTGCCGTTTGTGCTGTCTTTTTGCTCAGCTTCTGCTAACGGGCGCTGATAGGCCAGACATGGTTTCAGGTGCTGAGAAGACAGCAGCAAACAGAGCAGACAGACCATAAAGAATTAAACAAATGAACACACACAAGAGGAGGTGATAGCTGTGAAGAAAATACTGGGCAAAGGAGATAGAGGACAAGATTTATAAAAATATGAGAAACTATTATAATTATTGGTTCTGTTGAACAGCTTAGGAAAAGGCAAGAGAGTTGAGTAGGAAAAATAAATGAGTCTTAGAAACCAAAGCTAAACCTCCCCTACATCCAAGAACTGTAACATTCAAATCTTGAGGGAGGATGATTAGAAGTTCAAAGCTGGCCTCAGCAACTTAGTGAGGCTCTAAGCCTAACTTAGCCAGATCCTGTCTCTAAATAAAATCAACAAACAAAAACAAAACAAAAGGGCTGGGGATGTGGCTCAGTGGTTAAGTGCCCCTGGGTTCAATCCCCAGTAAGGTCCCCCGCCCCCTGCTCAAGGGATAGTTTTACTGGCAAATAGCATGTCAGTCTGAGAACTAGGTTTTTTTTTTTTTTAATGGCATCAGTGGGTAATATGAGCAGCCAGAAGGCAGTGTGACAAGGTTGAAGTTTAAATGTTAGAGCACTATCAGCCAGTTATTCTTTTTTTTAAAAACATATTTTAAAAATTTGTTCTGATTAGTTATACAGGACAGAGTGCATTTGACACATAATACATAAATGGAGTATAACTTCTTGTTCGTCTGTACGTGATGTAGAGTTACACAGGCCGTGTAATCATATATGCACGTAGGGTAATAATGTCCGATTCATTCTCCTATGTGTCCTACCGCCATGCCCCCTCCTCTCCCTTCACTCCCCTATGTCTAGTCCAAAATACCTCTATTTTCCCCTCCCTCCTTTTTGTGAATTAGCATCCACATATCAGAGCAAATATCCAGCCTTTGGTTTTTTGGGATGGCTTATTTTTCTTAGCATAATATTCTTCAGTTCCATCCATTTACTGGCAAATGCCATAATTTTATTCTTCTTTAATGCTGAGTAACATTCCATTGTGTATATATACCAGTTTCTTTATATTCATCTGTTGAAAGATACCTAGGTTGGATTCATAGTTTCGCTATTGTGAATTGAGCTGCTATAAACTTTGTGGCTGTGTCACTGTACTATGCTGATTTTAAGTCCTTTGGGTATAAACTTAGGAGTGGGATAACTGAGTCAAATGGTGGTTCCATTCTAAGTTTTCTGAGGAATCTCCATACTGCTTTCCATAGTGGTTGCACCAATTTGCAGTCCCACCAGCAACGTATGAGAGACCTTTTCTACCATGTCCTCCCCTACATTTATTGTTTCAGCCAATTATTCTTGAGTTACAATGCCAGTCATTCAGTTAACAGTTGTAAGGAATTATCTTCTGTAGGAAATACTGTTTTTAAAATATTTAAAGAGAAGGTGTTTTCTTTCATCCCATTGGATAATTCACACAAATGAATTTTTCAAAATACAAAAGCAAAGGAAAAAAATAAAGACTCAAAATTTGAACACTGAAAAAGGAATGTAGTGATCATTCTATTCAATAAGTTGGTGTCCAGGTGCTAAAAAATTACAAAAACATTTTTGTTTTTCAGGGAGGTGGACAAAATCCATTACTGCCTGCGATTTAGAAGCTATGTATTTTTGTCTGGTACTGTTTCCACGGATATTGGTCTAGCACAGAACCATTATGCCTCTGTTATCTACTTGATTTGGTTCTTTTCTATAGTAGCTTCTGTCAAAATCATCATGTTTTCCTATGATACACAAACTTTGTCATTTGTAAACAGGTTGAAAAAGGATTTTCCACCACTTCTTTCTAGGTAAACCTAAGAAATGTTCTGACTTCTTTTTGCCCTGGGTCTTCCTCCATGATACTTGTCAATTGGCCTGGAAATGGATTAGAGATAGGTAATCCAGGTAGATGCGAGGCACACCCTAGTAGGGCCTCGCTACTGGAAAATTATTTTTGCCTTAGCTACAGCAGAGCATTTTCAGACTTACATTCTTAATGCTGGAAAGCTGAAGAGATTCAGTTCTTTTATAGAACATATTTACCCTGTTTTTAGGTGTTTAAAGATTTAGTTTTTTCATAATGATCTATGTTATTGAGATTTGAAAGAATAAATAGGATAAATAAATGATTCTCCAATATTTTTCCTGTATAATTTGTTTAGAATATGTCTATCACAGCTATAGGATAATTTAACTGCTTTTGTTAGAAAATGGGCCAACAGATTCTGTGCACTTTGTATTGGTAATGTAGTTTTTATAAAGAAAATAATTTGTCTCATGTATTTACTGTGCTTTTTAAGTATGAGGCAATAATTATACTGTGTGAATTAATGTAGATTCCCTTCCTTTTTTGCCTTTTTCTTAAAAACTCAGTGTAGTAAATATGTTTGTCACTGCTTTTGGGACCATGCCTTCGATTTTGCTTGAGGACTAAGATATTTAAAAAAAAAAAAGGCAATGAAAAGGAGAAAGAATAAAGACGATTGTAGATCTACAAGCATCTAAATTAAGAGGATGGGAGAGGAAGAAAGAAGTGCAAGTTGAGTTACGGCTTTCAAGTTTGGAAGCTTGAAGAACTTTCATGAATAAGCATTTTTATAATTACTTTTGTCTCTACTCCTCAGTGGAAGTTTTCTTCTCTTATGGTGTTTTTTTTTTTTTTTTTTTTTTTTACTATTTTTTAGTTTATGGAAACTGAAAAAAGCAAATAATTGAGTTCCTATGCTGTCATTTGTTTCTTTTTGATGTCTCAATGAATTTGGGGTTACAAGTACTTTTCTCCTCACCTCATGAGAAGGCTTTTAAAAACGCCAAATTTAGGACTTCAGCATTGTGGCAACATCTTTCTAAAAGCATCTGAACTATTTATCTTATTAGTTCAGTTAAGAATTTAAAGACATAGCAAGACCCTGTCTCAAAACAAAACAAAAGACTGAGGATGTGGCTCAGTGGTTAAGCACTTCTGAGTTCAATCCTTGGTACCAAAAAAAAAAGATTTATGGGTAGGACACAAGGGGTGACCTTATAGAAAACCACCCCAGATTCACAGCCTTGCAGAAGAAGCCCATCAACAGAGGGGAAAGTGTGCATGCCTTTCCCACAATTCCTGAGTTCCAGTGTCTTGGCGCTATGCTCTTTTATTCCTGTTTTACAAATACACCAGCCGAGGATGGTGAAGCAAGTTGGAAGAGAGTAATGGAAATTCTGAGGGTCTTCATTTTGCACGTCCCTATCTTCGTTTTTGTCTGTTATAGATTGGGTGGTGAAGAGAGGTTGAGGTTGAAGATTTTTTCACCTCAACAATTTTCCCCCTGCCCTATCCTCGCTGCTGCTTTCTGTGACCCACATTGTAGATGCTGTTTCTTCCTTTTGGTCACCTCACTGTGTGGC
This sequence comes from Geosciurus inauris, assembly GCA_004024805.1. Lineage (NCBI taxonomy): Eukaryota > Metazoa > Chordata > Mammalia > Rodentia > Sciuridae > Geosciurus > Geosciurus inauris. The sequence goes on along the minus strand of PVHX01000831.1, from coordinate 152,445 downwards.
TTTTCAGTATCATCCATCAACAACCAAAGTGAATTAAGTGACTGACAGTTTCTGTGACTTTAGTTTTAAAACTGAAGTTGCCATCAACAGTACCACTGAACTTTTTTTTTTTTTTTTAAAAAGGTAGTTAGAAGTAAGGAACTGTTATGAAATTGTGACCCTGCTATTGTTGAAGGTGAGTGATGATGATACTTGTTGGCTCATCTAAATGAGTCCGGATTATTACGAGCTTTGTTGCTGCTGCTTGGCTCTACCCTGACAGGCACTTGATGAATTGCTGTTTATCCAGATATCATTATTTATATGTATTGTTATTAATTAGAACTCAACCGCAGGAATATACATTTTTACCTAAGTCACATTTTTATCTTTATGGTTTGAAACACACCTCTACAAAAAAAAGGGTCCTCTTTGCCTTTCATAGAACAGTGGTGAGACTGAAGTTAAGTCCTAGGGTTCCTGACCTGTAATCACTCTTTGTATGGAGCACACCCTGCACCTTTAGCCTTCTGGCCTTTACTGTAAACTCTGTGCCTCGAGGGCCATCCCTCCCTGGGAGTGTGCAGCTCAGCACACCCTGTCCTCCCTGCACCCAGCGCCCATCTGTCCACACAGTATTTCAGACTGTTCTGTACTGTCCTACACCCAGTGACATAGTTTTGGTCTTGATTGTTTCTTCGCTGCCTGGTGTTCTCCTTACTACTACTGGAAGAAAGGCCTCTAGGAATGAATCATCAAGGTGGGAGGGAAAGTTTTTAAAATTATTTTATTGTGTTTTTATTACTGGGGAACTGTGAGTATTTTTCTTTGCATTAATACTTGCTTGCAAGGGACAGTGAGCTTGCCTACACTTGGTGAATTTTAATCATAATAGGATATTCACAATTGTTTTTAATTTGTAAAACATAATTTGCTTTCTACCTCAGCACTGTTTTAGAAGGGGAAAAATGTTAAATGTTCAATCAAAATATTGTCATGGTAACTATTATTTTTCAAAATGTGGTAAAAATGATTTAGCACTGAGGGTGAGGTTGTTAGTGGCCATCTCATCCCACCTCTGTCCCCTGCAATGCCCTTCATTTGTGATTACTTGCTTTTCATTCCAAATTTTCTGTGACATGATGCTCCCACCTCAACAGGTGGTCACCATGGCAACAAGGTAGTCTCTTCTATTTTTGGAGCATGAAAGTAGTGCCTTCGTAAATCTAATAATAGATGAGCATTTCAGAAATGCAGTAATTTAAAGAAATTTTTTATTTGCCTTCTTTAAAATCACATCATTTAGTCATGTTCCTGTTAAGTTGTTTGGAATGGGGACATGGTTTAGCTGTAATCTTTTATTATTTACAAGCACGAGCAACTAACATTTACCAGTTGCTTACCGTGTCTTGGCAGTATGCTATTTTTATTCCTCTTGTATTGATGGGGGAAACTGTTAAATCAAGCAGTTTAACCAAGTTCACAGAGATAGCACTAGTGGGAGGCACCCTGACTTCAGATCACCACTCTGGAACTCGGCTCTGTCCCATTAGGGCCTCGCTGGAACAGTTTCTCTCTTAGTCCAGCCACTGGGAGTTCTGACCCTTCCCAGAGGCTCTGTCAGAGCAAGTGGCCTTGAGCAGACTGACAGGGCCCAGCCGAAAGAGAGGAGATGGAGGCTGGGTAGCGGCACCTGTGAATTTAGCTGGAGAGGTATCCTGTCACGCCTGAGGAGGGCATAGCTTCAGATGTAAATGTACTGTTCTTTTTTTTTTTTTAAATTTTTTTTAGTTGTAGATGGACATAATGTCTTTATTTTATTGCTTTGTATGTGGTGCTGAGGATCGAACCCAGGGCCGCACGCATGCGAGGCAAGCGCTCTACCGCTGAGCTATAATCCCAGCCCAAATGTACTGTTCTTAATAAAGGGTAGAGGATTGAGGGGAAGTGCTTTAGCCATCTACCACACAGTAGGAACCTGATTGCGGCATCTGCCTCAGTCACACAGCATCTGTCAAGAAACTCTCCTTTTATTATGTGGTCAGTTTTCAAATTCTGTCCTGATAAATATTAATAGGCCTAAATAGGTAACTTAACTAACTCATGATGAAGCTTATTTAGTTTGACATTTTGGAGGGGGAGGGGGATGATGAATATGAAAAAAATTACTGTAGTTTGATAACCATTGAGTCTTTTAATGATTGAGTATTGAAGAACTTGAAATTATCTTTACATAGAGTCTCATTTTACTTCTAAAATCAGAGTTTTAGAAGTAAATGACACTGTAGAATACAACCAACCCTCTTTATGTTCAAGATGAAGCAACTAAGGCTCAGAGAAGTCACAGAATTTGTCCAAGGTTGCACAGCACACAGCTTAGGATGATTGGACCCTAGGTCCTTTCAGCTCTGTCTCACTGAGTTTGTGTGTGTGTGTGTGTGTGTGTGTGTGGTTGTTTTTAATTTGGTTGATGTCAACACATTGGTATGTATTGAGAGGAGTGGGAGAGTTCTACGAGAACTTAGCATTTATTAAACATTTGCTTAGTGCTGGGAAAATTTCACACTCCATCTCAGTTAATCATCACTGTTGGTTAGCACCTTGAGAACTGATATTGTTGTCCTCATCATCATCCGCATTCCAGCAGTGGGGGGCCTAAGTCTGTCAGCAGTTAAGCAGATGCTTCAAGAGGAGGATCTAGCTTTCAACTTTCATTTCTAAGTTTTCATTTTCAACTTTCATTCTTGTTTAACCTCCAAGTACTGTTTTTTGTTTGTTTGGGGGTTTTTTGTTAGTACTGGGGATTGAACCCAGGGCACTTTATCACTGAGCCCCATACCCCAGCCCTTGTTATTTTTATTTTATTTTGTGACAGGATCTCCCAAAGTTGCCCAGGCTGGCCTACAACTTGTGATCCTCCTGCCTCATCCTCTCCAGTAGCTGGAGTTGTAGGTGTGCCTGGCTCAAGTACTGTCTATTTTGTAGCAGGGAAATATAGTTTTGAATGCCCCTACTAACTCTCCGTGGTTTGAGGTTGATTGGAGTGCCCCGGAGGATCCAGATGCAGCCTCAGGGCCTAGTGGGAAGGAGCAGTGTTTGGTGGTGTCTGCCATGGCTGAAATGGGCCAGGGTGGTGCTTGCGACATATGTCACGAGGCCTATTCTTACTTACTCATCTGGTTCTTTAGTTTTGTGGGGTAGGAAACTAAACTCTAAGATGGGGATAGGGCTAGTGATGAGGCTCTGGGAAGCCAGCTCATGGTAACCAGAATCACAGAAGGTTGACTTACAAGTACTAGAACCAGTTCAGTAATTTGTCTTTCTGTTGTTTGGTATATTCATATATATTTCTTTATAGTCTTAATGTATTTATTAATTTTGTAGATGATTTATAACCTAATTTACGTTGACTATTATGGTCTCCATGTACAAGGTATGACAATTTCTGATCTCATCTTAGTTGTAAAGATTATGCCTATGAAGAGTCTATAGCCACCAGCGTTCTGACTTTAATAACAAGAATTTAATTTCAGAATTCTGGTCCTATGAATTACTGTCCCACAAAGTTGTCTGTATTGAATACAGTTTATTTCAGACCAAAATGGCAGTATCTTTGAAGCTCAAACGCAGATAATTACCTGAATGTTTTCATCATCTTGAGTTTTGATTACATGGAGTGTAGATAATTTGTGGATTAGCAACTATCTTAAATGTTTGCTCATGATTATTCATTTCTTATTCTGTCCTCTTGCTTTACTGTCTCCAAATCTGTAGTTTGGTTTACTTATATTGAATATTAGGCCCAGTCTCTCCTCTTCTTGATTTTTGGTGGACCAAATATTTTGAATGACTTTGTATTTGTCTTCAAACTCCTCATTATTGATTTGTAATCTTACATATAAGATGGAATAGCTGTTTATTTACTTCCTGCCACACAGGGGCTTGAACTGAAGTCCTGGAGCATGCCAGGCTATACTCAGCCGCACTTCTAGCCCATAGTTCATATAATTAGTGGTTGCAATTTTAAAGACACATCTTCCAACACACATGCTATATCTGCTGTGTATTTTGGAAAATGATATTCTTACAGATTCTTAATTTCTTTTTATAATATGTGAGCAAATGGGCTACAGAAGTGAGTGATCATTCGTTACTAAATTGGAAATCACTGTGATTTTTGTCATTTGTTGAATGGGATTTCAGAATTCTTCATACATATGCCAAAGTTCTTGGTTTTTGTATTTGAATTCTAACTTACTGCTTCCATAAAGTCCTTCTCATCAGAATTATATATGGTACTTCTAAATATATTGGTGGAAATATTCTATTGGAAAGAATATAATTATGGCATGGATCATAGACCTAGCTTCTTGTTATGACAAAGGCATTGAGAACATTTGGAGAATTTAGAATTATGTTTATAAACATCTGCTCACGTAATCTAAAGTGTCACATGAGAACTTAATTTCATAGGCAAGTCACAAATGGCATTAAACTTTTTGTTTTGTTTTTGGTTTTTCTTGTTACCTTGAACCTATAGATTGAATGAGTTTAATTTATTCCTCTGGCCTCAACTCCGGTGGGTAACCTAATTCTAATACCATGGTGAATGGTTACTGTGACTACCCTGTTGCTAAGAAACCTGTTATGTTATCAAGTTGCCTTGGTGAAGTAATGGCTTCTTCCCTTCTTCAGACTCCTTAGCTCTGCTGGGAGGTTGTTAATCAGGGCTGTGAAGGACCTTGCAGAATTTGTTCCCAGGTTACAGCTAAATTTTCATCAGGAAGAAAAACAAACCTGGGTCTGTAAAAACTGACATAAAATTACAAAGTCCAAGTTATTTTAAATTGTTATGGCATTTAATTATTTTTTTTTAAATTGTGACCCAAGATACAAAGCTATTTTTGCTAGTATTAAGTTAGAATGATTTGTATCTGAATTGTATGTTCCCCTCCCCCCACCTTAATGTAGCATTCCATTTGTTTCCTTAGAGTGATTCTTGGCAGTGGATTCCAAACGTATAGAAGAGTGTTTGAATTGAGAGAGAGAGCAAAAAAAAGTGTGAAATTATTTTTGTTATATTATCAATTGCTCTTGTTCTTAAATGATTCAGCATTTTATAATATGATAAACGTGATAGTCTGTAGTCGTTTATTTGTTTTGTTTTGTTTTTCAGTGCACCCCACTTGGTATTAGGTCAATAATTCTATTCAGGGCAGAGACCTGGCTTTTGCTAGCTTTGCTTTTTGGCAGAAGATTTTTAACTGAGGTCAGTTTGGTGTTGCTGCAGATTCTTAGAGCTCCACAGCACACTTCAGTATGTTCGAGGATCTAAGAAGTTGTGCTACACTCAGCTTGCAATTACGTGTAACTTAGATTGCCTTCATCCTGTTGTTCTTGTAATACCCACTTGTGCATTGAAGTACTTGTTTTCAGCATATCACATTTTGAGAAACTCTATTCTTGAGGGAAGGTTGTTCAAGAGGAGAAGGCAGAAGGGGCCATTCTCAATTGGGACCAGTCTTCAGCAGTACCAGTTCACTCACAAGCCAGCAGGCAGAACCAGGGCTAGCTGGCTAAGCACACACGAACAGGCACAGTTAAAAATCCAGACTTTGGAAGTCAGACAGACTGGGTTTAATTTTGAGTCTTTGGCCTCAAATTTTATGACCTTAAATGAATTATGTAATGATTCTAATATTTAATTTCCTCAACAGTAAAAAAAAAAGGGGGGGGGATGGTAACAGTTTCTATCTCAGACTGTTGTGAGATTAAATGAGATTATATGAAATGCTTAGCATGATTTCTGGCTCTTAATGTGAGCTTTAGTAATTGTACGATCTTAATTGCCATAGAAGACATTTAAGTTCTTTCCTTAAATAGTACAGGTTTAGATACTTGGCATTCGACAAGGCCTCTCACACTTGAGGCTTTTAATCGCTGGCGAGAATTTTTAGATTTTTAAATTTTCCTATTTGATTTTTAGTTCTTTCTCTGTGTGCTGGTGTTTACTGGGACTTCACCATTGAGTACATCCTCAGCTCTTTTTAGAATTCTATTTTACTTTGAGACAAGATCTCAATAGGTTGTCCCATTAGCCTTAAGCTTGTGATCCTCCTGTCTTAGCTTCCTGAGTCTCTAGGAGTACAGGTATGCACTACCACACCCAACTAACTTCAATTCTTCATAATATATTTCCATTTGTTCAGCCCCCCACCTTTCTTACTTGAGTTTGGAGCTGAGCATTTTGGTGTCTCTTGGTCTATATGGGACATCAGCGCTCTCATGTGTGAAGTGGAAGAGGAATTCAATTGCTGTCTCTCTGGTCATGCTGTTCTTAGCTGTGGGAGAAATGTTCCAGGCTTATCTTGTACGTTTCCTGCCCTACTCTTGAATGAACCATTTCTCTAAGAAATCCTGAGTTTTTAGTAGAGAATGGTGGTGGGAAACCAGGATCTGGGTAGTAAGTGTACCTGTTACTCTTGCTTTCCAAGACTTGGTGAACAGAGCTGGAGAATAGGAATGTACATATGCATGTTCTTATACACTTACATAAATACACACATGCATAAAAACTCACTTCCTGTGTTTATTTCTACACTTACTATGTAGACTTAAACTTGAGTTTATGTTAATGCCACCAATTCTAATTAACACTGAGGGTTTCATTCTAATTCTTTTCATATTTATAAAAACCCCACCGTTTCTATAATAGAAATCTGGCTCCTTGTATATGTAACCAGCCTTGTACTGCATGCTCTGGTGTCTCATGTCAGACTGCCCCTTTGCTTGGACTCCCTTCTCACCTTACTCAGAGTCTGGCACCAATGCCAGGCCATCACCATGGGTGGTGTCAGCCTGGCATTCCTCAGTCTTCCTTCAGATTTTCTGGCTAGGCACCTTTTTATGGGAGTGCTTTCTGTTGGATTGCCTCTGCATCTGTACTCTTCCTACCTTACTCAGGTTATTGTTCCTTGTGTCAGGCCGACCCCCAAGGCCAGGAGGCCTACCTTAGGGGTAGGGAACACAAAGAGGAAGAAAAAAAAGAAGAGCTATTTTAATGTTTTGTTTTGTTTTATTTTTGGTACTGGGGAATTGAACTCAGGGCACTCAATCACTGAGCCACATCCCAGCCCTATTTTATATTTATATTTTATTTAGAGACAGGGTCTCACTGAGTTGTTTAGAGCCTCGCTATTGTGAAGGCTGGCTTTGAACTTGAGATCCTCCTGCCTCAGCCTCCTGAGTCTCTGGGATTATGGGCATGCACCACTGCTCCTGGCTCCTATGTCAGTGTTTTTAACATGCCAAGTGAGGGAGTGATAGCTCTTCTGAATATTTTATTTTTGAAAACATTATTATACTGATTTTATGAAAGAAAAACTTCATATATAATTGTTTTTGTCATTTAAGTCGAACTTCAACTAAGTAAGTGCAATGATATATGTGCTCTCCTCAGTTCAGTGGCTTAGTTTGAAAACTAAAAGGAGACTAGAAAAGTGGGCAAAATGGATCTTCTTGTTGGGAGAGGGAAGAGAGGAACATTTGAAGCATAGTTTCAAAAGTATACCCAAGTACTTTTGTCTTTATTTAATTTTTAATTAAATTAAAGGGCTACCTTTGTGGCAGTTGTTGCCACAAAATCTCTGCTGTGTACATATGTGGGCAGGAAGAGTTTAAACAGCAAACTTCTTAGTGGATTTATTTGAACAATGGTTCAGACTTTTTGTGCTTATGATCTTGGCCCTGCGTGGAAATTCGGGCCAGCCGTATTCTCAGAACTCCTATTGCAGCCAGCCGCAGTGAAGGCTTCTGCAGTGAAGTTCTGTTAGCATACCCATTGGACACCTAGTACAGGGCCTGGGTGGTTCTGGCAGAGTGCCTCTCTCAAGAAAGCCCTGGCCCTGGTGGAGGAAGCACAGGGTGGAGTTTTTCCACCCTGATCTGGCTGCTCTCCAGACCCTGGGGTGCCTGTGAGGTTTCTTCTCTTTTCTTTCTTTCTCCCTTTTAAACAAAACTATTTATTAACTTGGGTGTATCAGGGATGTGGGTGGTCTAAGGAGGTGGTGGGGGCTTTTAGTTAGCTCTTAGCAGTACTTTTCTGTCACTCCTTTGTCTTGTGAGTGTGATCTTATAGGAAATGGCAGCAGTACTGCAAGGTGAGTCTATGTCTCTAAAGGATTTCCCTCTCCTGGGCTCCTTACTTCCTTGTGGTTGTTCAAGCAAGGCAATGGGAATCTTCTGCTGGGTCATTAACTATATTTCTATACTAGCCTTTGCACAAAATTCTGATGAAATGAGTCCATCTCAGCCGTTTCTTGCTTCTACCCTATGAAGTGTTACAAGGTAGCAGCTAATAGATCTCCATGTCCCCTTCATGTCTTCAGATTTAGCTTGTTGGATGTCCACATGTTTAATTTGAAATGTACAAAAGTAGTATTTTAGTGTATGCCTCATGTAGCATTTGGGATAGACTTGTATGAAATTAACTCACAGATCTGAAACGCAGCTTTAACTGGGTGTGTCCTTTTATTTGTCAGTTCTACTTGTTGAATTTTGGCATGATGCAATAAATAACATGGATGCATGCTATACTTAGAATGGTATGTGATCACTTTCTAAAAATCGGGTTCAAAAGTAAACCTTGAGGGGACAAAAGTTGAGGCTTTTTAAAAAACCCTGTCTCTACATAAAACACAAAATAGGGCTGGGAATGTGGCTCAGTGGTCGAGTGCCCCTGAGTTCAATCCCTGGTACCAAAAAGAAAGCAACTGAGTTGTGGTTGAGCTGGCAGGTCACATGTACAGATTTCCAGGCTGAGTCAAGTCAGCCATCTTGAGTTAAAAAAGTAACAAAGTTACATCATCCAGAATTTCTCCTCACTCTCCCACCCCTATGACTTTCATTCACAGGTTAGAAATTCGGTCTAGGTATTCCTTTCATAGAAAGCATCTTTATTCATTGAAAAAGATAGAAATCTGTTGCAGTTCTACAAACTGGTTTATACGAGGCTATGTTTTGCCTGAAGAAAGAAAAAGGAAGTTTTATAAAGCCTTCTGCTTTGCTTTGTCTATCTTTTTCTTAAGCATTTCCTTTGGCACAGTCTACAAGAAAACCAGAGAACTTCAGTGATACCATACCCCCCCCACCTTCTGTTACATACTCTCATTCATAGCCTTTGACTCACTTGATTTCACTGAACCAGCTTATAAAGGCGAGTGGAATTATTCCTAGTTTTGTAAGTTAGGAATTCTCCAAGCTGAATGATTTACTGGGGACCTTCCCAAGGGATAAAGGTTTGTCTTACGAAAAAACTTCAAAATTGTCTTAATAACCATCTGTTGTTGATTGAGTGGATTCTTATTTGGGCCCTTCTGTTCTTGCTCTGTCATTTCATCTTCCCCTCAAGTCTCTGGTCCCTGTCCTCTGGAAGAGATTATTTGAAAGCACATCAATAATTTGGCTTAAATAGAATCAGGAGTTACTGTTTGAGGCTTTTTATGGTTTAGGGCAAAGGTTGGCAGACTTTTTCTGTAAAGGTCAAGATAGGGAATATCAAGCTTTGTAGACATACAACCTGTGATATATATTTTTTTATTTCTTTTATAAATCTTTAAAAATGTGAGAATCGTCTTTAACTTGTGGGCTGTACAAAAACAGCTCATGGGCTGGCAGTAGTTTTCTCAAGTAGGAGTGTTTGCTCCTAGAATTGTGTTATGTGGAAAGTTCTCTGGTGGTTCTGAGATTTACTCTTCACTATAGACATGTACAAGTGTTGGTGTTGGGGAATTACTACCTTTTTTTTTTTTTTTTTTTTGGGTACTGGAGATTGAACTCAGGGGTACTCGACCACTGAGCCACATCTCCAGCTCTATTTTGTGTTTTATGTAGAGACAGGGTCTCACTGAGTTGCTTAGTGCCTCGCCATTCCTGAGGCTGGCTTTGAACTCGCAATTCTCCTATCTCAGCTTCCCAAAGTACTGGGATTACAGGCTTGTGCCACCGTGCCCGGCTACTTATTGATAATATGTAGCAGGCTATTGGCATTATAATATCTTGGAGGACACTGCCTATCTCCCTGCCTCTGCTTCTCCTGACAGTTACTTGTATTTTTAAAAGGAGAGTTTTGTCATTTCTTGTTTAAAATTTTGATGCTGTATTTATACTAAATAAAATGTTATCCTAACAGATTTCTAATATCAGTTAAGTAGAAGCAAGTGCTCATATAGCAAGTTCATGCCCAAAGAGGGAAGAAGACAAAACAGGGCATTGGTTTGTATTCTTACATTTGTTTACTTAAACTTGAAGGATTTGGCCGGGCACGGTGGCACACACCTGTAATCCCATCACTTTGGGAAGCTGAGACAGGAGAATCTCGAGTTCAAAGCCAACCTCAGCAATGGTGAGGCTCCAAGCAACTCAATGAGACCCTGTCTCTACATAAAACAGAAAATAGGGCTGGGGATGTGGGTCAGTAGTTGAGTACCCCTGAGGTCAATCCCTGGTACCAGAAAAAAAAAAAAAAAAAAACAAAAAACCTTGAAGGATTTGGTGAAAACTTGGTAGAAGATGACATCTTAACCTGTTCTGCTGTCTTTCAAAACTGACAATTCTTATGAAACTACATAAACATTTTATTTTGAAATCCTGTGGGGAAAGATCCTGCCTTCATATTGGAATGTAACTCAATAGGAAGTTTACTGTTTGATTTGCTCCATCTTTTCTCTGATTTCCTTTGAAAGATTAACTTGGTGTTCTTCCAGATTGTAGCTGTAACAATACTCATGTTTCCAAAATCACCTTAAGGGGAGAGATTGCCCATAAAACTCATCTTACCCTGTATGCCTTTCCAGCCACTCTTCTTGCTGATTTGTATAAGGTCTATTATTATAAATGGAAATTGGGTATTTCCCATCACATTTTTCCCCTTTCAGATCTTTACAAATGATTTTTGGGCCCAAATGCAATTGTGAATAGACAGACATAGCTTCTAGGAAAGCCGTTGGGACCCATTGAATTGTGAGTGTCAGACAAAGGCATTTTGTTCAGAAGCCTGGTCCCAAAGTGGAGTTGGAGTCTGAAAGAAGGGCCGCCAGCGTCTAGTTCTTTCTGCTGTGAACTAATAGGAAAGCTGATGTTTGCTGAGTGGATGGCTGTACTCACTGTCCAAACAGATTTCTGTTTGCCAACTGTGAACATATTGCTGCCTCTGTGAGGCACTCCATCATGCCTTGAATGGATCCTCTTGTGTTCAGGATTTCTGACTCAAAGAGAGGGAGAGAGAAATATTTCTTTCAGACTTCAGCATTCACTGTAGCATCCATGGTCTCATCTGGCCTTTAGAAACCAAGCGTGCACCAGAGACACTTCTTAAGGAGAGTGAGAAAGGGGCAGAGAAAAAGGAATAAAGTAAGAGTCAGCCCCATTGAAATGCCTTTATTCTGGCCACTGGTAGCAAGGTTTTTGTAACTCAACCAGGCTGCCTTGGTGAATAGAACTGTGAGAATATTCCTGATTTCTCCAGAGTGAAATAAAACTTACGCTGCTGATTTTCCAGGTAATGATTCGTTTCTGTTCACTTGTACACATACACACAAACGGCCCCTCAAAGCATATACTACACTCATAATGTATTATTAAATGGGTAATAGAACTTCACTCTATCTTAATAATTCCTTAAGGAAAGAACGCTAATTGATATGAGTTTTGATTACTTTATAAACTCTTAGAATTTTGGTGTTACTATCTTACTATATACAGAAGGATGAAAATAAACATTTTTTATTGTCATTTTAGTCACTGTCTATACTAAAGTCAACAATGACAATAAAGTTTTCTATTTGCTGCATGAATTGTGGACACAGCTAATGAAAAAGCTTGGGCATTCCTTGCAATTAACCAGTGTTCTATACTTTCGAGTGTAGGAACTGTGGTTGAGTGGGGGAACAAATAACATTGTTGACAGTGGGGCCCAGGGAGTACCTGGCTGGGCAGGATGCTTACGCATTTTGGCCTGAGTTGTTTGCCAAGTACCTGTACAACACTACTTGGCAAACTTTGTTTGGCATTATTGAGGAAACAAAGAGGATTTCTTGTGGTTGATGGGAAGGACAGATTGCTCTAGGTGGAAAGGTAGATTTTCATTCAGCAATAAACTGTATTGCTTGGCCTTCATCACTGAGAAATCACCTTCCTGACCCCAAAAAGCTGAAAATCAGAGTCATCCTTCCTCCTCCAAACCACAGTATTTACCATTTTTTGTTGTCTGAATCTAGGACTACTTGTATTCACAAACATCCAGCTCTTTAACCTTATTGGTTACAACTGGACCATAATAGGAATAGCAGCTCTGGCTCTGGTGTAGTGAGAGTGATTTCCACTAATCTGCCTGGCAAGCTAAGCAGGTGCTAGGCACCCTTCTAAGCACTTCATGTGTATTAACTCCTTTCCTCAGACAATCCCATGAGATTGGTATTATAGGTTGAATATTCTTTGTCTGAAATGTGTGGGACCAGAAGTGCTTCAGATTTCAGAGTTTTATGGTTTTTGGAATATTTTATTGGTTGAACATTTTTCATCTGAAAATCCAAAATCCAAAACTTTATAAACATTGTCAGAACTCATAAAGCTTTAGATACTGAACATTTTTGATTCTGGAGCATTTCTGATGAAATTAGTTATGTTCGAATTGTATTACTTTCTTAATTTTATAGATGACTAGACTGAGGCACAGAGAAAGGTTTAGTCACATGACTAAGATTATATAAGTATTAATTGGTGGAGTTGGGAATCAAATCTAGAGCAGTATGGCCTGAATGTCTGTGCCACAAGTATTTACTTGTGATTGGCCAGTAAAGAAGTTTGCCTTCTCCTTGCCTTGCCTTGTTTTGTTTATTTCCCTTTATTTCTTGGAGTGTGTGTATTATATCATGGTTTTAAAGAAGTATCTTAACAGTGTTCAAAATCCAGTTGCTAGGAAGCTAAGATCACTTCAGAAAGATGGTGTATTCAATAGACAAAGAAGTTTGTCTTTTTTTTATTATAAAATAAGTTTCATATATAACTTATTCCTGGGTTTTTGTTATTGCTTTATTATTATTATAAATTAATTGGATTGTATTGTCTACTAGGTAGAGCTGGGTATTACATTCTGTTCAGAGCTTAATTGGCAGCTTAATATTAAACTTTAAGTGAATCATTATAATGTGTCTGTAAAATTAGGATATTTTATATACTTAAATGACATATATATTCATTTATGCCACATAGAAATTATCCAACCATGTATATCTTTATGATAATGGGATGAGAATATGTACACACGTGTGTATAGCTTGGAAGGAACATTTTCAGACTGTCGTTACTACTGTGAGGTTATGACTATTGGCTAGCATGATTAGCTTTTCTCAAGAGACCCTAGGGTTGATTGGACTTGGCTACTTACATTGGTTTTTATAGGCATTATATTTATTGTAGCTCTTTATTGCTGTGTTGAGTAGCTAGCTACCAGCCACCTGAAATGTGACCCTGCATGCAGAGGGCATATAGTTCCATTGCTGGGTTGTTAGGATCTGAAATAGTTCTGCATGCATAACTTAAGCCAGGCTTTTAATTTATTTCTAGGAGCCTATCAAAAAGAAAGTTTGAGAATATGTTTTTTATATTGTAGAAAATCAGTTCTTTAAAAAATAAAAGTAGATTGCACTGTTATGATGTTTTATGTAGTTTATAAACACCGTATCTGAATTAAAGATTTTTGCAAATGTATCGAGTAGGTGAAACCAGAACAGATGTTTAGTCTATAGTTGGCTCTTATTTTGAGAGAGAAATTGCAACAGCAAAGAATAAAGAATAACTTAGATTTCTGCTCAGAAGATTTTGTTGGGAATCTTTTTTATTTTTTTAAGTTGTTGATGGACCTTTATTTTATTCATTTATTTATATGCAGTGCTGAGAATTGAACCTAGTGCCTTACACATGGGAGGCAAGCAGTGTACCACTGAGCCACAACCCTAGCCCTGTTGGGAATCTTCATTTTGCTTATTTTGCCTGCTTTAAACCTGCTTTTGAGGGGCTCCCAAACTGCCCATCAGAGAAGTTATCAGAAGAGAGGAAACTTTATACCCAGAGATTTTCCAGTCCCAACTGAATAACACCAAGATCACTGTATTAATATTCTTACCTGCCGGTTGGTCTTTTCTGCACAGTGTACACTTAATCTGTAAAAGATGGCCAGGATTTTAATTTGAATGAAAACCTAAAGAAATTGGACATTTTTTATTATTACTTCTGTCTAATATCTACTCAAAAGTAAAAATTAGAAGTATCTTATAACTTTGTTAGTATTTGCTCCCTAATTGATTAGAATACATTGTCAATGAATTTCAAATAAATAGATTATGCAGTGGGGAAGGTGACCACAGCATCCCATGGATCCAGTCTGGCCGCAGTTGGCTTTTGTGTACACGTGCTTTAGTCTGTTGTTTCTGTTTGGTGGTTTTGATAGCTGAGCCCTTCCAGATATATTAAATCATTTTGTGAGGATTGCATTCAATAAAATTAAAATGTTAAGAGATAGCTAAATACAGCTTTAGTGTTTACATTCTTCACCCCATTGTCTTTAGAGGGAAGACTTGTGCTTTAACTTCTTTATATGTGTCATCCTGTAAAGCCCAGGCTGGAGCAGCCCATTCAGTGATTAATATGTAAAACAACTTTATTTCTGCTTTTTTGTGGCTGACACTAATAAAACTATTGTGATAGGAGCACCTGGGAAAAAGAGGGTACATGAAGCACAAATGAAAGGAATCTGGCATTTCTCCCAACTGCTCAAGAATGATGGTAGTTTGAGCTGTAATTTACTGTGTAGTTCCAGCAATCATAGATTAGATGGATATATACTGTCCACTCTCAGAAATGGCATTTTCAAGACACGAAGCATAATATGCATATTTATTTAAGCTCTTCTCATAGAGCCATCTCCCTGAGAGTGTGGGTAAGTAGGAAACCAATGGAGAAGATAGTATAATTTTTAGGGGCAAGTATTGTTTATTGGTTATTATATTCTAAGAATTAATGAGGGTAATGTAGAACTTTTAAAAATGTGAAATAAAGCAATATTTTTTATTATGGAGGTCTGAGTTTTAGGAAGCACATATGTTTATAAGACTTTCCTAGCACTTTAAAACAAATTGAATGTGTTGTATGGTCGATGGGGATGTGAACCTCGCTTTCTTAGCACTGTTTGTACCTAGTCTATCTGGAGATATCAAACATTTTTAAAGGTAATTTTTTTTCCACTTTGCTGAACAATCATGGTAAGAACTCTGAACCAGTGGCTGTACAGTTAAAGGATATGAGGAAGCTAGATTTAAGCCCTCACTTTTAGATTCAGGGGGTGATGAGACTTCCAGTTCTTCAAGGAGACAGTGACCTCTCTTTTTTGTAAATTTTAAGTATTTCCAAGATCCAGAATTAACTAAAAATTGCCTTGTATTGAGCTTAATTGAAATGAAACAGATGACATAGTTATAGGAATGCCAGATTGAGCTGCAGTATAATGGATCTGAATTTGTTTAGAGGAGGAAAAGGAGTTGTGCATTTATTTAGATGAGCTACTTGAATTGTATCTTTGAAGTTTGGGGCAGAAAGTGAACATTGTTAGTTTCTAATACTTTAGACTTAAACCTGGATCTTATAATAGCAGCTTGTTGGGTTAATGGGAATTTTGCTACTGTGTCCAGAGTTCTTAGATACCCACCAGTCTTCATTGGACTGTTGGACTTGTCTGTCTATAGACTGGGATTCTATACTTCTACTTTTTTTCAGTTTCTTCTTAAACCGTTTATGTCATGAATTCTAAAACACATATTTCTTGCTCCCCATTTTAATATCTTTCAGTTTGATATATATTTTGCAATAGGTTGACTATCTAATAGAATTAGGCAGAATTCCACCCTTGCCTCTTTTCATGACGTGTAAAACTGTTATGGATGAAATACAGTATTTGAAAAACATAAAAGTCATGTGCTACACATAAAAAATATCTTTTTTTTTTTCATCTTACTTTCTTGGGCTACAGGAGGTATTCTAGAGTTTGGACCCCTTTAATAGCTTTATTTTGTTTTCTTTTGAATGGATAATCCCTCTGGGAACCGTATAGTTGAGAAGCTGGGAGCAAGATGATCATACCATGAAAGGTCCTCATGAAGGTCCTGCAGAATGGGGTGAGATGAAGAAGCAAATTCTCATAAAAGGGAAAATTTCATTTTTCAAGATAACAAAATGAAATAGAAGTAAACATTTCTAGGTAAAACCTTTCCACACCATTCCACAAGTTATATCAACACTTTAGAAAAGATTAATGGGATGTAACTTAAGGATAAAATAGAAACATAGAAATTTCTTCTGACATAAATATCTATTATAGACCTTCTTGCCAGATTATAAAGTATTATATTAATTCTTTGTCTTGGCATTGGGGATGGTGGTAGTATGGATAAAGACTTAAACTTGAAGTGTTTCAGTAGAATGAATCATTAGATTTTTTTAATAATTCTGTTCTCTTGTATACTTTCTTACATTAAATGTTTAGCAAGGAGCAAAACATTGAAAAGACTTATATATGACTACTCAAATGGGTGTGAGCTTGAGAATACTGAACTAAAGTCTTAAAGAAGAAAACATGCTTTTTTTTTTCCTGCTCAAGTGGTAGAAATATCAGCTGAGAAGTTACTTGTGTACAATCATGAAATCATTATCTTTATACACATTCTAAAAGGTTTGAGAGTTTTCTGACTCATTTGCAAAAGTTAGGATTGAAATTAGAGAGTATCTTGTCAATGCCTTATCATTCCATTGTTAAGAGAACATTTGGGTTAGAGTTAAATAGGAGTGAACCTTACGTTATGATATCATGTGACAGTATATACACAAACACACCTGAAGACATAGAGCTATAATATCTTCATAATTGCAAATACTGCACATTAAATTACAACAAATGTGAAAACAATTAGTAAGTACAGTGCTGATTTAGTATCAAAGATCTCAAGTTAATTCAGGGTGAAGAAACAGTGAAAGCATGACCTTCTTCAGGTGTGAACTTGGTGGCCCCTGTTTTCAGGTCTAACTCTACAGTAGATTGAATTTTCATTTACAAAGGCCCACGAGAGTCTCCAGAACTATGGAAGTTAGAGCAATTCATTCCTCACTGGTCAGTTGGCCATGGTGTGGGGGAGAGGCTTCTGGGCTTGTTTCTGCCTGAATTTGACTATGAGTTGGCTGGGGCTATAAGGATTTCCCACATGTTGGACCTACAGACAGGCAGAATGTAATGATTTTAGAATTCATTTTCAAAGGCAGTATTGACTATTAGAAGAATCCAAGGGGGTATGGTGTCATAAAAGGAGAAGGCAATGTAGTCTCAAATGGTTTTGTCTTAGGAGTACCGATGAACTATTCAAGTATCTGAAGGATTGTTTTATGGAATTGAGGTTACATTTAGTCATCTTAGGATAAGAGTTCAGACTTTTGTTTATTAAAAAGGTAAATTGTTTGCCAGTTAGGACTGTTCAACAATAGAATTTGCTGCATTTTGAGAATGTGAACTCTGTATTACTTTAAGTGTTCTAGCCACTTACTAGAGATTTTGTTCAGCAGTATAAGCCTTAAAGGTGGCAGTTGGTCTGGATGACCTTTAGGATCCCCAAGAGAATTCTGATTCAGTGATCTTGGTTGTCAACAAAAATGTTTATTAAGATTTTATCAACTATTTTACCTCTTTCCCTATTCTTAAATACATAATGTTTCATATTTAACTCTCACCGGGGCCCAGTAATCATATAAATAAATGTGGTGATTGCCCAGAATGCTTCTTAATAGAGTTCTTATTATTCTATATTATATAAAATCTTATGATCATTTTGTTGCCATGGGAGTATAATAATAGTTGCTTTATTAGGACAAAAGCTGGAATACTATTTTTAGCCAAATTATAGTTATCTTTGTTAGTTGAAGTATATTGAATTAAATACCCATTAATAGGATAAAATTTATGGTGCTCTGCTAATGTCTTTTTCCCCCTTTTCACTTTTAAACTTTGTGCTGAAATTAAGACTCAGCTAATTGGTCTCAAAGTAACCACAAATGAGGTGTGCCTCAAGAATCTTGAATGTGCTTATTTTGTTTTACCATTTATTTGGTTATTTGTGTTCTTTTTAGGCCCTTATTCCTCTGAACTGGTTCAAAGAACACTCGCATCAAAATTAGTGGGCTGTTTGGTAGTGTGTATGCAGGGAGGTGTTAAAAAAAGGAGCAGATTTGGAGGCCTGGAAGTCTATATTATTGGAAGGACCCAGAAATTCTAAGTGGTACTAACATGAGGGGATTATAGCAGGAAGGGTTTTAGAGAATCTTAACATGAAGCTGTTTTCTGGAATCTGGAGGCATATACCTAAATGATGGCAAAACTACCCAGACGTCACTCTAGCAGGAGGAGTAGAAATCATCTGGGTTCCTTTGCTTTTTCTTTGCATTTAACATGGACAGTTAGTGATCTACCCAAGGCCCTACAGATTAAATTCTGAATCTCTTCCCAGCCATCTGTCACAAAGCTAAAGAGGACCAGTAGCCAGCCTTTGGAATCCAGTGATTTTTTTTTTTTTTTTTTATGGCTTGCCATTTTGAATATCATGCATGTACTGTGGACACAGGTCTTTTAATGCGGCACAAGGGACAGTGGGGAAACCAGTCACTTGAGATTAATTGGAGCCATATATTTTCTAGGTGTGGTTTTTCTGTTTTGAGAATCTCCATCAGATTATTTCCTCTTTTTTCTTTCTCTTCCATTTTAAGTGTCTATCTGGCTCCTCCCCTCTTTCAAGAAGGCCCCAAACCCTTCCTTCTCTTTGTTACTGCTCTCCACTTCATGCAGTGACAAGTGTCTGTACACACTGCCTAATGGCCTCAAATCTGAGGCCAGGAAATTGCACAATAGTACTTTGACATTGTTTTACTCTTCTACAAGTGAACATGATCAAAGTGTGTCTCATTGGACCTTAGGACATGTGGGCACATGCACATAGGGATTATTTTACAGGTGAAAATGGGAAAGAGAATATTGCTTCATTTATTTAGACAAATCACAGGGGTTTCTCAAAGCCGTGATGGGGATAGGGGATGAGAAAGAAGAAAAATTTCTGTCCTCACAGTTTAATCTGAGTAGAGGTGTCTGGAAAATCTCCTGAAGTTTTGCCTTGAAGAGATTATGAGTTGCTCACATTTGTATTGAACTGACATCCAGTTTGTGGCTATGTTCTTGTTTAACCATTGATAGTACTATGTGCAAAACTCCCATTCGGACAGACTTTGTTTTTATTAAACACTAGGTAATTTTGCCTTATATTCACATTCCAGCATGGCTTAGTCTTGATCATTCATAATTAGCAAACTGAAGGCTTGTAGTTATCTTGATGAGCTCAATTTCAATGAGATGTATGTGCTCTTAAAAGCCTTTGTGCTTTTTCAGCTCAGGAAAAACAGTAGTGAACCAGAGAGGAGACCTTCCTAGTAACCTGCTCCCCAAAGCAGAGACCCTCCATCTTCATTGGTCTCTGGCCTCTTAAGTCATTGGAGTTGATTTTTGAAAATGAAGTTGCAACCTGTTCAGTAGAATTGCTTGTTCATGTGAGACTGGTGTGCAGGGCTAGATGTCTGCCTCTTGGAGCACTGGGTCAGCTCTTGAGCTTTGAGAAAGTGGCAGTCCAGCATGACCCATCCACCCACAGTTGCTTGGAGGTGTTGACCAGACTCCAAACTCCAAGCGGGTGGGAGTGTAGAACCTATCTGTCCATGTTGTTTACTGTTCACAGCCTGCTCTTTGTTTTTCACACATAAACAAAATAGTGAAAGCAGCGGGCTGAATAAACATGGCTAGACTATAAGACTCTTTACTTTACTTTCCAGACCTCTTCTGTGTGTTTAGGTAGGGCCAAGACTAGAAGTATAAATTGAGCTAGTCACCCAGAGCCCATTATTAGGTCCCAGCCACTGGACAATTCAGAGGATTTTTATTAGCAACCAAAACACCTTTGTAAAATTAAGTTGATTTTAGGAGATTGCTGGTCCCTGGTTGAGAGTGTAATGGTGAGTGATAGTGCGTGTTGAGTATCCTTCTAGACTGTAGAGAAAATGGCACTAGGTTAATCAACTGTGACTCTGTTTTATGGAACATTTGGGTCATTATTTTTTCCCATTTCCATAATATTGCTCCATTTATTTAGTATTTCTGTTCCATGGATCCTGGACCTTTCTCTCTGCTCTTTGGACTTGGTGTACGTGAGTTGAGAGGACTAAGCTAGTAAACTGCATAGGGATGTTATCAATAAAAATGCCCTCAGAGTACTGTCAGAGGCTTTTCTTTATGGCAGTTGCTCTTGTAGGAGTAACGGAAGACCCAACTCTGAGAGAAGTTAAAAGGAATCCTCTGTGGTTTACTCTGTAAATGTTGTTAAAGCGACAAATAATTGAGCTCCCCTAAATACACCAAGTAATGACATGTTGATAAAGCTATACATTATTATTTGCAATACAGCTTTCAGATGCATGATATTTTTAATGTTCTTTCATTTGTAACATAAATAATGTAAAACAGAGCTTGTAAGGAATGCAATCACATTTTGTTTTCTGGTTAATAATTACAGTATTATTTTCCAACATGTCCCACTAGAGCATGACCTTGAAATTGTAAAGCTGAGCACAAACAGGAAGCACACATTGCCCGTTCGTCACAAGGTTGTGATGAAAACATCTCCTGCTGTCCTATCTTTCCTCACTCCTCTGTCCATCCTGGGAGAAGAGGGCCATGTGGCCAGGAAAGTGGGATAGGAAGGGAGAGTAGGCAAGATTTTATCCATCTGTGTTCCCTTTCATAACTCTTCCTGAGAGCAGAGAAAGCTGCCTCAGTCTGTCTTTGCTTTTCTGTGTCCTGCTTGTGGCCTGAGGTTCCTGACACTCGGGTCCTAGCATGGAATCAGGCTATACATATGAGAGAACGACAGGCAACCCCTTTCAATATTTAGAACTTCAGTGAACAGTTTCCACCTCACTCCTGCTGGCACAGGCCATAATTGTCTCCCTGCATCATCTTCTAATGAACAACATATTTTTCTGATTCTTTTCCCTGCCGATTTATAAATTTTAACATTATTCTTTAACAACATCAATCTGCATTTTATCTCAAGCATTTGAAATGAAATTTACCCTTATTCCAGTAGGGAGAATATTGGGAAGTTTTTACCCTCAATAAGACCATCTGGAGAGTTCCACTAGGAATCATGCTCACCTCTTCCTAGTCAGCTTTCCTATAGACTCCCTCTTGAATTTATTATTAGCTGAAATACTACTGGATTCTCTTTACTGCCTATGAAGGAAGAAGTGCTAGTGATTCTTGATGTTCTTGATGGGCATACAAGAAAACACGCTGGAAATGATTTGCTTTCAAGGGCTTTGAAATGACGGGCTTAGGCCCTTTTCTGATGCCTTTGTCTTAATTTTGTAGTTAATATTTGCAGGGACTTGTCTCTGTAAGATATCAGAAACCTTTTCTTAGCTTTATGCATTGTAATTGTGTCATTCTTCAGAGCTTTGAAGTTCAGAGAGTCCTGGTTGAAGTAAGTATATCCACGGATCACCTACTAGTCCAAACCTGACATTAAAGGTAAAACAAGAAAGACTGTGTCTTAGTATTCACTTAAGTTTAACTGACAAAATGATGCTGAGTGTTTTTCATTTGTGACTTGGGTAAATGAGGTTCCTAATTTGGATAGGGAGATAAATTTAACCCAAAGAGCAAGTCCCTGAGACCCTTGGGAGATCCCACTTCAGCATGAGGCTGGATGTGTGAATAAACCTACCACACAAAAAAATTACCCTGTAACTTTTTTCTCGTAGACCTTCTACTTAATAATTTTAATCATTTCTGTTGCTAGACTAGACACACCCAGTGCTAGTTTGAGATGTCTGGGCTATATGCCTGATTCCACGATGAGACCCAAGTGTCAGGAACCTCAGGCCAAAAGCAGGACACAGAACTACTCTCCCCCCACCTCCCCTGCGTGCAGTTCTTTGCACCTGTGCATTACTCATTCTGCATGCCATTCTCTCCATAATTAAGTACAAAAATGTCATTGTGTCCTTGGCATCCTGCACAGGGTCTGGCAACTATATTTGGTTTAAGAAAGGTTTGTTGAACTGAACAAAGCAACAGCCGAGAGTTTTAAAAACTGGTGTTGAAGGTTGTATTACAGGCACTGTCTTAGTTAGTACCCGGTATCCTGAACAGTTTTAGAGCTTGCATTTCCGTAGACCTGAACTTAAATCAGTTTCTTTTTAAACCATGTTAGCTCATCGTGCCTGTTGTGAATGGACTGCACTCACCAACTGCCTTTACCATTCATTGCCAGTCTGAGAGTTTTAAAGGTTGTCCCATCCATTCAAGGATAATTATCATTGTCAATCTCCAGAAATATTTGCCTCTAATAAAATAATTGCTGCTGCTTTATGTAGTAGTTCATTGTTTATGTATATGTTGTAAAATCGGTGTGATTTTAAATTCCTTACAGCATCTTACATAATAAATGTTTATTGAATTGAATTCAAGAAAATATTACATAGTAGACATATAGCACTATATATTCATATAGTAATTACGTAGATTTTTCTTAACATTTAAACCTTAAAACAACTTGATAAAATAGATAATTGGGTAGATATCTCAGTTTTATTGAAATTGAAGAAAATTGGGATTCAAGAAGTTTGTCTTAAGTGAGAATTAAACCCTGATCTTCCTATTCCTGATGGCCTTATAACAGCTAAGTAGAAAAACAAGTTCAAAGAGGAATGTTTGGAAAGAAAAGACTTGTATTTCAAACTGGCAAGGCCAATTTGTTGGCAGATATAGTACCTTCTCTTTGAAAATGGCTAAGTGAGAAGATGGTGGTGAGCCATTATTTATAAATTCTATCCTCACCTGAATTTTCGTTCCTGGTAGTGGTTTACTTTAGGAAGATATCAGCCGGAAGGCTGAGTCATTGGGCCATTTGTTGTTAAGACCATTCAGTGCTTTTAAGGACAATGAGTGGGCCAGACTGGAAGTTCTGGTAATAAAGCCAGGGTCAGAGAGAGAGGATTGACTTTCAGAAAACAAGGGCTGGACCTTTGTCTTACAGTTGTCTCGGGACACTCAGAAAGTGAAGCACATTCAACTTTCTAAGATTTCCTGGAAATCAAAGAGAATAGGGAACACTGGGAAAAATAGAGGGCCAGGATTAAGGATGGGGAAGTAGACAGCCAGAGGGACATCAAGCACCCTTCTCCTTTATTTTTTAATCATCATAATATATATCTTGAATATAGTGCATTTTCACTAAGAGGATATTATTTTGAAACTTCAAGATGGTAGTATATTTTAGAAGAAACTGTGATGAAGAAAACAATTATGTTATTTAAGGAATGATCTAATTCATGTGGCCTCTGTGGTAAATAATACGCTATATTAACCTCTTTGTTCATATTTTATTGGAGTTTTCTTCTAGTGGCATTATATTAAAGTTGTTTAATTACCACTATTTGTCAAGGCACTGTGCTAGGTATTTGACATGACTATACCGTCTAGCCCTCAAGCCACTCTTCAAAGTAGCACTTGTTATCCCTTTTCCTAGAGAGATTTAATAACTTGCTCAAGGTCATGTTAGAAAGTGGTAGAGCCCAGGTGCAAACAGGCCTCCCAGGGGCCAGGCCAGGCTCTTCAGTACCCCAGACTCTACTCTTCCCATCCTGCTTGCTCTCTGGCACTATCTATGCCTTTGGGAAGAAATTGTTTCAGGTTGGAGAGACCAGGATGCCCACCTCATTTTGCCTGAGCCAGAGGAATGTGCTATCACTACTCAGCTTCTGTGTGAAAATGGCACCTTGAGAAGAAGTGAGTTTGGAGCAGTTTTTCAAGGAATAATAAACCATACTTATAAAAGAAAGCAAAATTAGAAACAGTATTGGGCTGAAGACTGGAATAACTGAGTTTCCATCTCTGCTGTTGTTATCACACTAGATTTTATGGGTAGGATGATTTTCTTCTGAGCCTCTGTGTCTTTATTTGTGAAGTAGCAAGGCCTCTACTAATCACAAATAAATAAAGGCCCCTTAACCCCCTAATTCTGTAATTACGAATGTTTCCACAAGGTGATAATCTTTTAAAATCTTGCTAAATTTAGACAGTATCTCTGATGGCTTCTTGTATTTGTTTGTATATCTGAATCCCCCTAATTAGAACATCAATTGCTTGTGGAGAAAGAATGTATCTCCTGGTTTTTGCATAGCACAGTGTCTAGAAATAGCATCCTCCCCAATGCTAATGCTTATGGAATGAAGATATGTGCTAGGAGATTTATATTTAGTTGTTTGTGATAGTTTATTAGTAGCCCCAGTGTTACTATCTTACCTTTTCTTGGTTATGTACTTAATGTCTTTTTTTTTTAAAAAGTAAAGCATAATGTATACACTGTAAAATTAATCTTAATTACTTGGTATTTAATGCATTTATGCATTTACCATGTTATGAAACAACTACTTTTATCTAGTTCCAGAACACTTCCATTACCCTAAAAGAAACCCTGAACCCAAGGTTTTCCCCCTTTCCCCAACCCGCCTGAGTCCCGTCTGTATGGATGATAATGATGATGATAATATCATCAATATTATTTTTGCAGTGCTGGGGAAGCAACCCAGGGCCTCATTTATGCCAGGCAAGTGCTCAACATAATCTCTTAGCTTGTATAAGAATCTTGAATCACCATGAGTAATTTGAGATTCATTATTAAACATTCCTGAGATTTTTCAGGAGACTTCATATTTTGTATTTTATCTTAGACCCTGGCAAATACTACATGTACTTTCATTTAGACCATTTGTTCTGATAATTGCTTTGACCGTAATTATCTGCTTTACCTACCGGCTGTTACTTTATCCTTGTAGCTACCTCTTCCAGTAAGAATTTCTTTTCTTTAGCTATTTAGTAAGACTCAAGAGTTACTTTGTAGGATATATTGAATTTTATCACATAATATTTCACATTTGCTACATTTTCGTATTAGTTTTATCTTGCTATATTGTGATCTCTGCCCTCTTAGCATCCATTTTGAATAAGATATTTAAGTTAACAAGGGAAGAATGATCTGGTGTTGCTAAGGGCTAGTGTTAAAAATAGCCATTTGGAGACACAAGTACCAGTTTATAGACAAGCATGATAACAGATTTGATTTATTCACTACCAGTTTACTTATGGTGAGTATACAGCTTGCTGGATGCTGTGATGCACGCCTGTAATCCCAGCTACTCTGGAGGCTGAGGCAGGATGATCATAAGTTTGAGGCCGGCCTCAGGAATTTAGGGAGTACCTTAGCAGCTTAGGGAGAATCTATCTCAAAATAAAAAATAAATAGGCTGGGAATGCCACTCAGTGGTCGAGCCCTCCCAGGTTCAGCCTCCAGTACCAGAGGCAGTCTGGGTTTTAAAACTACTTAAAAATTCTGCTTCCAGAATGGTTAAGTATTGTAAAGACAGCAGTGGAGCAAGTCATGTGGATGGGTGAGCTCTGGGGGGATTCCTAGTTGCAGGGAGGAAACAAAGTGAGGCAGAGTGGCCTTCAGCTTTGGTGGGAGCTGGGGAGCTCTGAGAGTATGTGGATCTAAAGGAACCATGTGGCTGTATTTTGCTTTAGTCTGTGACATGTGAAGAAAGTCATCTGGTCATTGCATCAGCTACTGTCGATTGAATAATGTAGCTGCTCTCCAACCTCTTTAGTTCAGGGTTTGCTGTAAGTAAATGAAAAATTGTACATTAACAAAGGCTAGCAGACTTTTAAGATGTTGGATTATGTACTTGTGTATTATAGTTAAAAGTTTTCTGTAAATCAATCTGGGGTCTCATTTGCGTCTCACATTTTATTCAAGGAAAGTAAGGAATCCTTGATTATTGATGTCACAGCCTAAAACCTGAAATTGATTGCTAAGCCATTTTATTCATGGAGTTACTCTGCTCTTAATAAAAAACATTCTAGTTCCAGTTCTAGAAATTGTGATATTTTCATCTGCCTATGGAAGAATTCATGCAGTCCCTAGCTAAGCATCTCAGTTGTTGCAAAAAACACACACTAGTTATATAGTGTATGTTTGTGTACTTTTTGTCTTCAAATTATTTCATCTATATATATTTAGTTATCTGCACCAACCTACCTGTATGTAACCATTGTATTTAATTCAAGGAATTTCAGATGCCATAGAAGATTTTTTGGTTTTAATTTGAAAAAAGTCTGATACTTTAATAATTTCCCAACATAGTCAAGGAACAAATTGGCTTCCTTGAGAGACCGTGTGACCTTTTATTTTTTCCTTTTAATAAAGGCAGTGTTTGAATAAGAACATTTTTAAAAATCATGTTCCAAAGACTGTAGCCATTAAGTTTTGTTTCTTTGAGAGTATGGATTGAAAGATTAAGAGGAACCTAGTACTAGATGTTTAGGAAGGGATATTTGTGTTTTAATTAGGGAAGGATTACAATAATATGGTGACAATCTCAAATCCAAACAATTGAACAGAGACAGTAAACTCCCTGGGAGATAATTATTTCAACATAACTTTCTCATATTACTATTGTGAATGGTACTTTATTTTGCTAGATTTTAATAAACTCCTGAGTGGGTGCAATGTTGTTTTTTTAATTTTTCCTCCCCAGGAAGAAGAGGAACCATGGGGTTCTAAGGCCCAGTTGTGTTTTGGAAGCAATTACTATATATCTTGTACTGTCTTTTGAAATGGTTTTGTTGACAGTGACAAGGGGAAGGGGGAACAAGCATGTTAAAGTCATTTGGCTACTCTTGAAATCAAGGCCAAGGGAGAAAACATTTTCTAGCTGTAAATCACTTACTTGTCTTACATTCTTTAAAGCATTTTTACACAAATGACTTTAACAGTTTTAAGGGTCATGCCTGGGGTTAAGAGACTGTTTGCATGGTATATATTTTGGTGATTAAAAAGCAATACTTTATTGAGGTGATAGCCACTTCTGTTCACACTCTATACTCTGAAATATTTGATGTTTTACCTGAGGAAGAAGGATTGCTCCTTAAGTTAATATTATACAGTGTGTATACTTATGATTCTATGTTACAGTGTCATAGACTATTTTTAAAATTTAGTACCTAAAATGTAATTTTAATAAAAAGGAAAAGAAACAAAAAATTGCCAATAAAATTAGAAAATTATCGTAAAGAATAATGATCAGTAACGTTTTGATGAGTGATTATTGTGCCATGTACTACTTTAAGCAGCTTGGCATATATTATTGAGTTTAGTCTTTAAACTTGACTTTATAGTTAGTTATCTGGGCCCTATGGTGCACACCTATAGTCCCAGAGATGTGAGGGGCTGAGGCAGGAGGATCGCAGGTCTATGGCCAGCTTTGGCAATTTAGTGAGATTCTGTCTCAAAAATAAAAGATACAAAGGGCTGGGGATATAATGTAGTGATAGAGCGCCCCTGGATTCCATCCCCAGTACTGCAAAACAAGCAAACCAACCAAAAGTTGACCCTTTAAAATAGGAATTGTTCTCATTTATAACTCTTGAGAAGTCAGGCTCCAAGAGGCTATATGAATTAATTGTTCAAGGTCACACAGACAATGTGTCAATAGTAAACTTAGGCATAACATCAGTCATTCTCCTAACACCTGCTCTCTACAGAGTGCCTTGGTCCTTAGATTTCACAGATTGTGCTCAGGCTGATGCTGAAATAGTTGGGTATGATTCTTTTTAAGTGAGTCAATTCAAATAAGAATATGAAGTAAATAAATACCTAGATAACTTGATGGTTATGGGGAAAATGCTAAAGCTGAATATGAAATAAGAAATACAAATTTGGAACCCAGTGCCTTCAGTGATTGGTGGATGTGTTTGTTTAAATTATACTTAAAATACAGCCATGCAATATTCATTCAAGGTTTTGGGGCAGGTGGGGAGTGGGAAGAATGAACCCAAAGCCTTCTGTATGTTAAACCCATGTTCTGTCACTGAGCTGTGCCCCACAGTCCCTAGTGATCCATTCTATGCCATTCTCTTTTTGTTGCTTTAAATCACTGCCAGTGTGTTAACACTGGGAGACCACTGTAGTTTCGTACAGGGGCAGAGATGATCAGATTGTTTAGTGATCTGGTGAATTGTTCATGAACTTGAAGTGAAGTCTCATCCTTTGGAATTTTACTTGAATATTATACATTTTTTCTGCCCTGCTTCTCTGTTTCTTCCCTGTACTTGCTGACCTGATCATGTGCATGCCAGTGTCCCTGTCCTCCTCCCCGACTGCATGCCCTCTTGTGTAGTAGTCAGAACACCGGATTGTGCTCTAATGTGAAAGGTGCATTATGCTTACATGTCAATGCAGCACTGGGTGGCAGATCTGTCTTCTTTTACCAAATAAAATGTTGTATTTCTCTTGGTTTTTGTTCAAGCTGAGCAATTGTCATTGCCAGCAGCACAACACACATTAGGAAAAAGCAAATAAACAATACAAGGTGCTTGGAACCAGGAAGTCACATCCCATGCTTTGGATTGACATGGAATGGGGGGCTAAATAGGAGAGCCAGTTACCAAATGGAAAGCACTGAGGTTCTTTCACTTCTGGGGAAACGGTTTAATCATAGCATCTTTGGAAGGATGTCAAGTTGATTTCGATGTTATGACAATCAGTTTCCTTGTAATTAAACATTAACTCAAGCTGTCTTAGTGCTGACCTTGCCATTCACTAGTTTGCCTTAGACATGTGATTAGTGTTCATTAAATTAAATATTTTGAACTAACCTTTTGTTAATTTAATACTTTAAAATAATTCAGATGAATTTGCAATGAGTATTCCTAATAATGCCTAATTTAAAAACATGATTTTTTTTCTCCCTGTTTTATATGAGATAGATCAAATAAAGCTACTTTGGAGTATTTTGTGTTCCCCCCCTCTGACAAAGTAATTAAATATTATAGTAACTTACTGAAAATAAAAATTTAACTAAAAATTATAAATCCTAAATCTATGGGAGTGTTTTAAACCAAAAGAAGGAAGCTCATTTAAAATGTTACTTTAACATTTATTAATAATACATTTTTTTAAAGGAATAAAAAGAAACTTTTTGCTCCATTTTTATAGACTACTCTTATCTGAGCAGTCTTTGATTATGAAACTTGAGGCTTGTGGAACCATTAAATATTTATAAATATGCTTATATTGGTTTTGTGCAGGGGAGGGCTATTTTTTGCTGACTTTCCTTTAATTAAGTAGCTAGAAAATTCCTTTCATTCATTTTTTCAGTAAGGCAAGATATGCCAGTTATTGAAGAGAAAATAGACAAATGATTTTCTTCAGTTCATATAGTGCATTGAAAGTAGCAATGATTATTTTGAGTAATGTATGTTTCTTCAACTATTAATACCTTGTTCTTACCTCTTTTAGGGCCTGCCGAAGTTCCCATGATGTCACCCAATGGATCCATTCCTCCCATCCATGTGCCTCCAGGTTATATCTCACAGGTACAGTATATGATTGACTTCTCCACTATATATACTACCACTGTTCCAGCAAAATATATGTGGAATCTTCCGAAATTCTGAAATTTTCCATTGCTCGATTTAATTAATCATAATATTAGGGTTGCCATCATTTTTGTGGCTCCACACAGCACTTCCCACTTGTAGTAAAAGAGGGAAAAAAAGGCTACACTGCTAAGTTGGATTATATGTCTGATCATTTGGTTGTGATTCCTTCATGGAGTATTCTGCTCTAGAAATTTACTTTGACCTGTGCTACAATGGGCTGGTGAAAATATTCATAATTAGTAAAAAATACCAAAGGTGGTGATGTTAGCATGAATAGGGCCTACCCTCTTTTATAAGAGTCCTATTTCTCTATAATGTGACACAATCTGGGCTCTGTGAATTACTAGGCATGGTGTGAGAACTTGGCTGTTTGTCTTTAAATTTCTCTGTAGTTTGGTTTCCTCTTAAGTAAAATGATGGTAGTAGCAATCTCATAAATGTGTTGGAAGACAAAAAGTATTTTAAAGTATAAAGTCATACTGCAATAACTGCATAAGGTTTAGGTTGTTAAGAAAGTAGCGAGTGTCTGTACATACTTGAGTTTTTGTCCTGCCCAGTACGATCTTCTATCTCCCTGTTTTTTGCAACCTAATTATCTTTCCAAATGCTTCACTAATCAACTCCTTTTCTTTTTTCTTCCTCCTTTGTTCTTTGTTTCCTGACTGTAAGAACATCATATATGCAATGGAAAAAATTAGGAAAGAGCCTCAGAAGAATATTTAAAAAATGAATCATTTTACTGCCTAGAATTGATAAGCACTATGTTAATATTCTTTGGCTTATACCCTTCCAGATTTCTTCCCGACAACCCATTTCTTGTATTTGTTTTCTTTTATCCGCCTCTGCCTCCCCTTTTCTTTTCTTTTTGTTTTAATATTTTTTTTTAGTTGTATATGCATTCAATGCATTTATTTGTTTTTATGTGGTGGTAGGATCAAACCTAGTCCTCACACTTGCCAGGCAAGTGCTCTGCCACTAAGCTACAACTCCAGTCCCCCCTTCTCTTTTAATTGCTTTCTTTATGGTATTGGGAACTGCACCTAGGGCTTCTCACATGCTAGGCAAGTGCTCTATCACCGAGCTACATCCATAGCCCTGCTTTTGGTTTTAAAATGGTTCTAAAAGCTGTAATTTTTGGTTTTTAGTGATTTTTGATAGGGTAAAAAAAAATTGGTATCCATATAGGAAAATTGGTGAAACAATCAGGAATCAAAGGAGATTTATCCTTCTCCGATATAAAAACATAACTTTCTTTACTGTATAAAATATACTACTGCCACTACAATTTCATGTTTTCCATCCTTTTATGTGAGTTGATTTGACTCCCCTCCTCCCTTATAAGCCACATTGTTGGCCAGTTTTGTCCCTGTTGCCAATAAATGACTTGTTTTAAATGAGTCTTTGTAAATAAGAATCAGTGGAGGGAGGAAGGGCACAGAACAGCTTCTTCCAGCAGGAGCATGAGATGATGAGTGGTATTCATATCACCAGTCAATTAAAATAACAAGGAATGTAGAATTCCATTCCATCCCATACTTATTAATTTTGAGGAAAGGTTTCATTCCATTGAACACAGTGCAGTTCTCACCATTGTGATGGCAAAAATATCTCCTTTTATGCTTAAATTCCCATTTAAGGAATACCAGTTAAAAACTGAACATTCTAATGGAAAGAAGCCACATATGCTTTTCCTGCTAGTGGTGTTGCTGTGATTATATTAAAGCAGAAGATTTATTGAGAGTCCTAGGCAAAATGGAGAATTTTTGACCTTGGCATATTTCTGATTCTTAAAAATTTCTATTGAAAATCAAAACAGTAATAGAAGAGCTGTAAACTCACTTTCAAAAACTGATGGTAGAAGCGTGGTGAGACTCTCTCAGCTGATGATTATAGCAGAAAATGCTAGAATGAATAGCAAAAGTGGAACATTTTTGTTCCATTGAACAAGAAGAAGAAGAAGAAGACTGTAGGCACATGAACAACTGTTTCAACTGGGTTCCTTGACCAGAAGATGGGCCCAGAATTTATTGACTTTCAGTGACAGATATTATCTTTAATGTTATGTCATAGCAACATGTCTGAGAAAAACATTGTTAATATGAAGAAAACTGAACTGAGTTTTTGTCCTGCCCAGTACAACCTCCTATCTTTCATGCCCACTGTTTTGCTCCATCTGGAATACTAGAGATTTTCCTGGATAGTTGAATCATTCTTTTTGGGCAAATGCCCCTCTTCAATACTACCCCTTTAGAGCTTCCAACACAGAAATGGTTGTCCTGTTCTTTTGGCACCTCTGAAACAATCTGTCTCCATCTCTGCCATGGAAAGCAGTGTTTTCGTAATCATTCCCAAGAACTCTTACTGCCCCATGTGGATTGTATCTCAGCATCCAGAATATTGCCTGGTACATGGTAGGTACTTGATGAATGTTTATAAATGTGATTGTTGAAGCTTAAAGTAAATACATCCTTATGCCACATAACAGCATTTTGGACAGTGACAGTTTACATAAACAATGGCAGTCTCATAAGACTATATCCTCTGCTGACATCATAGATGACTTGGTTGGTGTAAGTACACTCTTATACACCGTGGTGAAATTGTCTAATGTTGCATTTCTCAGAACATATCCCTGTCCTTAAGCAGTGCATGACTCTGGAGGAGAGGTTCATGTATATTTCAAAGATTTGCAGGTTAAAGTAGAGCAGTGTAACCCCTGAAAGCTGTAAAAGAACAAGATCAGACTATCTATATCTGCAAGTATTGAAATGCTGTGCATGTGTATTTAAAAGAAAAAGAGTGCCAAGATAATTCAGTGAAGGAAAAACCAATCTTCTTCAAACGGTGCTGGGACAACTGGATATTCACATGTACAAAAAGCATGAAGTTGAATCTTCACATCATATGCAAAAGTTAACTCAAAATATTATAAATATAAGGATTAAAATTACAAGACTTTAGGAGTAAAATTCTATAACCTTAGATTAGGTAATGGATTCTTACATGTGACAGCAAAAACATGAGCAACAAAAGAAAAAAATAGATTAGAAAATTTTGTGCTTCAAAGAGTACTGTAACAAAAAGTAGAAAGCAAACTCATAGAATGAGAGAAAGTATGTGCAAATCATATATGAAAGAAGAGACTTATATCTGGAATATATGAAGAGCTCTTTTAACCGAAGAATAAAAAGACAACTCAAAATTGTCTAAGGACTTGAATAGCTATTTCTCCAAAGAAGATATACAAATAGCCAGTTAGTACTTGAAAGATACTCAGTGGCTGTGGCTCATGCCTGTAATCCCATGCACTCAGGAGGCTGTGGCAAGAGCACCTCAAGATCAAGGCCAGCTTGGGTAATTTAACCAGACCCTGTCTCAAATAAATAGACAGAGAGATATAAATTTAAAAGGGCAGGGGATATACCTCAGTGGTAATGACCCTGGGTTCAATTCCCAGTATTAGGGATGGGTGTAGGGGAGAAAAGGAAAAGAGCTCAGTATCATTAGCCATCAAAGAAATGCAAATCTGAATTACCATGCAGTGCAGTTCACACTTACTAAGAGGGCTATAGTATCAAAAAAAAAAAAAAAAAAAAGACATGTAACACCTGTTGTTGAGAAGGTGGGAAAACTGGAATACTCATACACTCACTGTGTGTGGTAAAGGAAAATTGAATACCCACTTTGGAAAACATTCTGGCAGTTTCTCAAATGGTTAATTATAGAGTTACCATATGACCCAGCCGTTGTACTCCTAGTTGTGTAACCAAGAGAACTGGAAAACATGACCATGCAAAAACTTGTACATGAATATTCATAGCAGCAGCATTCATAATAACCTCAAAGAGGGAACAATCCAGTTGTCTATCAACTAGTGAATGGATAAATGTAATGTGATATATTCATACACTGATTATTCAGCTATAAGAGAGAGTGAATTACAGATTTATGCTGATAAATGGAGAAACTTTGAAAACAGCATACTAAATGAAAAAGTCGTTCAGTCACAGAAGTTAAATACTGTATCATTCCATTCATATGAAATGTTCATGGTGGGCAAATCCATAGAGGACTAATGATTGCCAGAGCTGAGAGAGGGAATAATGGGGAGTGACCAATTGTTAATGGGTATAGTGTTTGTTTTTGGGGTGATGAAAATGTTCTGAAAGTAGATAGTGGTGAAGACCATTCAATTCTGTAATGTACTAAACTCTACTCTAAAAGTATGGATTTGATGATATACAACTTATGTCTCAATAATGCTGTTAACAAAAGAAGAGGCAGTGACTTGTCCCATTTATGAATTGGCAAATAAAGGGTCACCTGGCCCCACTTGCTCTCATGCTGTTGTTTGTGATAATGGTAACAGTACTTATACTGTTTATACTCTGCACTATGCTAAATGGGTTAGTTATGTATCTGCTTTTCACCAGCCTAACTTTACAAATGAGGAAGCTGGGGCCCTGACTACGCCCCAGATTGCAAACCAGGCCTTTCCGATTTTACTGATTTCTTTCCTGCTCTAATGTAGATCTCTGTCTTTTTTTCTTTTGTGTGTGTGTGTGTGTGTGTGTGTGTGTGGTGCTGGGGATTGAACACAGGGCCTTGTGCATGTGAGGCAAACACTCTTCTCCAGCCCTCTGATGTGATCTCAAAGTCAGGAGCAGGGCCAATCTTGATGGATGTACTACTTTCTGGCAGTGTGAGTGTGGGTGTGCCTACTTATCTCTCATAGTCAGACGCAAGCTTTCATGAATGGGATGGTCTGTTATTGAAGAAAATTAAGAAGGAGGCAAGTGAACAATTAAAGATGTTGGTAACTAAGTGAATGGAGAAATTCTTGATAATAGCAAATTTACGTAGCTGAAAGCCCTTTTGTCAAATCAATTTGACAAAATGTAAATGTCAATAAGAGCAGATAAGCTTGCTGTAAGACAACCTCCTGGAGTTTAATAGAGCTGTGAAGGTGACAGCAGTCTTTGCTTCATATGACAGAAAGACTGAACCATAGATCTTAAAAGTATCACAAACTGGGGGCAGGAGAAGAGGAATCTTGTCCTTTTGACTCAGTGGTCTCTGATATACAAGGTCTATGTTGGAATGTGTATGTGTTTCCTGCTTTATTTTTGTTGGATTAGTAGGTTGGGAAAGGTTAGAGGAAAAACTAACCTGACCTTTTAAACTTGAGAGAAAAATAGAGGGTAATTTTTTTTTTTCATATAGGAGGGAGTAGATTTAGGTAAGCCTAGATACAGTCAACTGTATCACAGTCATCATCTTCACTATATGAAAGCATTTGGAGTGGGACTAGGGTGGAAGCTTCAAGTGAACAGGACCAGTAGGACAGCTGGGAAGAACATTGCCTGGACTTAGGTCTTGGACTACCTCTGCCCCTTCCTGTGTGACTTTTACAGTTCTTTTTCTATGAATGTGAGCAGCTCCTTGATGTGGAAGAAGTAAAAATTAAGAGAAGTGTGGTGTGGGTGTTTAGTAAGTGGTGTTATAATAAAAAAGACTAGGTTACAACAAATCCAGTGTAAGCTTGGCAGGGCTTGCCTTCCTAAAAATATATCACGTGGCATGAGGCAAATTTTTCCTTTCATTGTACATTGGCCATGGTTATTGTGGTTTTTTTCCCCCTCTTCATCATTAACTCTCTGAATAATTTATATGTAAAAATTTCTTAAGGAGATGCACTGAATTCTGTTTTCCATGATTTCATAGTAATTTATGATATTTTTCAAATTTTATAAGAACTTCAAAGATTAAAAAAGCATATGAAAAGAAAAGGTGAACTATCCAAGTTAATGATCTGCCATTTGGGAAGCCACTCTTCTTTTTCCAGATTAACTGGTGTAACCCCAAAACTTTGGAGAATAGTCAAAGTAAGTATTTTTGTTCCTCCAGCAGAGGTACACTCTTTACCTCATTCCATTGTTTGGGGGGGTCAGGACCTGTTGAAATTTTGTTTCTCTTGGCCAGGGAGAGACAAGATATGTATATTGAAAAATGCATTTCAAATGTGATTTGGTTGATTATTCTCCAATATGGACTGTTTGAAGTGTTGACTGGAAAGCAGAAGTTCTGTGGAGAAATAAAGGGGCCTGCTAGGTGGAAGTCATGGAGTGCTTTCCCCATCTTGCTCGGCAAGGTCAGCTAAGCTAAAGCATCAACCTCAGCTGCTTCCCTTTGCAATTGTAGACTGTGATGGAAGGTGGACTGCCTTGGTCCACCTTCAACATGGTGCAAATCATGAGCAGAAAGGAGTGTGGTCAGCTGGGCGCGGTGGCACAAGCCTGTAATACCAGCATTTAGGGAGGCTGAGACAGGAGAATCGCGAGTTCAAAGCCAGCCTCAGCAACGGCGAGGTGCTAAGCAACTCAGTGAGACCCTGTCTCTACATAAAAACACAAAATAAGGCTGGGGATGTGGCTCAATGGTCGAATGCCCCTGAGTTCAATCTCCAGTACAAAAAAAAAAGAAAAAGAAAAAAAGAAAGGAGTGTGGTCATTGTCCTGTGCCCTGACAAACTGAGAATCAGACTCATTTGACTGCTAGCACTAAGAAAATCAGGTTCTCTTTAAAGGAATTTTTTTCTGTAGGAAGTTAGGAAAATGTTCCACAGTGTACAGTGTGTGGTGTTTGCAGGGGCAGGGGAGGGGTCTGTGGAAATGAGCATTATCAGTGGATTTGCAGCTATTTTATTTTTCATTTATTTTGTCTAAGAAGTGATTACAGACAGGGTTTGCAATGCTAAATTAAAGAAATATCCTAAGAATGTTCCCTCCTCTCCAAGTATTGTGCAAATTTCTCCTTTCTGAGCCTTCTCCTATCTCCCTTCTCAGCATCTTCTCTTGTATTTTTCTCCTTTGTTTCTAAGATCCTGGCATTGTGACATGTTAGAACACAGGATTAGCAGGAAGAAACATGGGCCTCAGTGGGGCTCTGTACCAACTCCCAGTGTGATTTGGGGAATATTAAGTTGTTTGTGTGTATCATGTGTTGGTTTACTCAGTCATTATCTGTCTTATGCAAAAGCAGGGAATTTGTGTGTTCTGATCATTAGTGGATCTCTAGTTCCTTGAAAGGTGCCCAACACATCATAGGCATTTATCAAATTTGAGCTGGCTGGCTGGAGTCATTTTTATCTTATGGAGAGAGGAGAGCAAAGGAAAGCATTTGAGGATATTTGAGGTTCTTTTCTAATCTAAAATTAGGTGATTCTGTTCTATTCATGTTGTTCTGCCCATTCTGTCCATCTTACCCCTGAGAGCTAGGATTTCATGAACCCATTTAAGACTATCTAATCTAGTGTAAGGGCTCCAGTTGGTGAGTAACAGTGGTACATTTGAAACTGAAAATTGCGGTGCTGCCTGTTCCTGGGAAAGGCACAACCCTATTTGTTGATTTCGTGATGCCTTGTACCTAGTTTCTTTATCAGAGTGGGATGGTGCAGTAATAGAAAAAGCATGAGTTTCAAAGTGTTCTAGATTTGGGTTTTACTCTATGCTAATTAGGTAATCTTGATCAAATCTCTGTCTTTTCCTCAGTTTCTTGAATGGTACAGCTTTGCTTTTCCCTGGGGGAGATGATCAAAGCTGCCTGATAGCTGTGAAAATCTTGAAAGATAACATGTTCCCTAAAGATGTGTAGATAATGTGCTGAAGACTGTGCTGGTTGCCTGTTGGGTTAACTATGGAAGGCTCTGTCCCGTGTATTGGCACCCCTGGAATAATCAGCCTAGTTGCCAAGGATATGAGTGTGCCTGAGAGGCTGGACTGAAAAGATGTGATCAGCCATCTCTCGTGTACTGATTAATGGAGAGGCACTGCAGGTTCCCACTGTTGATAGCTTTGTTCGCATCTGAGACAGCTCAGTTGGGCACAAATTAAACCATCAGATCTCTGCTTACTATTTGTCACCTGACTATTCTGTTCCTTTGAAACAGCATTTCCATTTAGTCTGAAATAATTGGCCCTGTTTTAAATTATTGTTATTATTATTTTGCCTATTTTTTTTGTTGATTGAAATTGCGAGTGTAATTTTTTCTACGTGTCCAGTGTTCTAATATGCCATGGGTTTGAAGGATTGGGTTTGATTTTCATCTTCTAATTCACCTTTTTGTTTTTTGGTTTTTTTTTTTTTTTTTTTGTATTTAGGTGCATGTTATGCAATAAAGTGTGATAGAAATAGTGTAGTATTTCCACTCAGTACATGAACTTGTCACCCACTTAGCTGACCTTAGGTTAAACACACCTGTGGATTCTTCATCTAGACTTTAGGACTATGGTGTTACCCATGTGAGAAGTCCTCTGAGTTATTGCTGTTAGTTAGGTTCTATGTCAAACACTCTAAACTCTTAAGTGATGTACAAATTGTAGAAGTTGTTGTTGTTTGTCACCATTGATTGTCATACCAAATTGATTGATTTGCTATTTTCTTTTTAGTGCTATATTTTTCTTAAGTAAGTCCCTACTTTGAGAAGAGGTCTCTTGGTTCTCTGTAGTATCTTGAGAAGCTTGATCCTTAACTGGTGTGGGTATGCCTGTGTGTCTCTCCCCATGGGATCCTGTAGTCCAGGTACCCAGTAAAAGATGGAGCTTGTGCCAGCCAGATGGGGGTCTGCACAGTCATAGATTTGTCTTTGCTGAGCTTCCTTCTTTATTGGGAATATCTTAGTTACTGACTACATTGTCCCCTCAAATACACAATTATATAATTCCCTGAAGTAGTGGACCAAAGAGATACCATGCTCTCTGTATGGTGATTTTAGTTAGGAATCATTGGATAATAGCACCTAGTAAGAGTCAGATGTGCCCAGTAGAGTGCTAGAAGTTGATTTCACTTATGTGCCCTAGTTGTTGTCCTTTTGCCAAATTGAAAACTTAACATGAATGTGAGTAGAAGCTCAGCCTTTCTCTGAGTGTGTAAGTGTGTTTGCATGTGTAAAGCTAACAGAGGAGGGATCACCATTTATGGGGGTATGTCCTCATCATGATGATCTCTGGAATAAGCCTGTTTATAAGATTCGTGTCCAGAAGTATTGAAGACACATGCTTGTGTTTCCCTAGCATCAGAGGGCTTTCTGCTGCTTTGGATCAAACTCCCATTATGTCACCATTCCACCCTCAGTCCGTGCCTTAGCCGTTACCTGGGGATGTGTGGGTTGAAAATTAAGCACCAATGGGAAGTTTAAAGCTTTCTGGATTTTATATGAGTGCTTACTTTAAAAGTTTTGGGACCTTCTTTTCATTCATAGATCAACTCATTACCTGAAACCTTGTCTATGAAGGTTGGACGTTTTGACTTAACTATTAGCAATAACTATTTGAAAAAAGTAATAGAAACTTTCAAGAAACTTCCTCTTTTTGATTCAGGAGAGGATATATATTATCAACCTTCAGCTACTCTGCAGGATAATCCTTTTGTTATTATGTAAAGGGTTTTTAGAAACCTACAAACATCACCCATCATTTGTCTTTCCATTTGGGTACAAATATAAGCATGCTCTGTGGCAAAATAAAGTGGTCCTAAACTTAGAGGGTTTATCCTCTCAGCAAATGAGTGATAATGAGACATTTGAAAGACATTATCTCATCTGTGTTAGCCATTTCACAGTTTTAACCATTAAATTTTAAAAGATAGAAAAGTGTATGTGTAGGGGGGATAAAGAACAGAAGTTCATTGGATTAGACAAAGGGGAATGAAGGGAAGGGAGGGGGAAAGAAATAGCAAAGACACTAAAATGAATTGGCCATAGCTTTCCTAAGTTCATATATGAATACATGACCAGTGAAACTCCACATCATGTACAACTACAAGAATGGGAAGTTAGGGCTGGGGTTGTAGCTCAGTGGTAGAGCGCTTGCTTCACATGCATGAGGCACTGGGTTCGATCCTCAGACCACATAAAAATAAAGATATTGTGTCCATCTACAAGTAAAAAAAATATTTAAAAAAAGGGAAGTTATACTCCATGTATGTGTATGTCAAAATACATGCTACTGTCATGTGTAACTATAAAGAACAACAACAAACAAAAGACAAAGTCTTGTCAGGAGATTAGGGTAAGAGATTAAGGTAATACAAGAAACTTGAACTTCATCTGTAAAATAAAATGCTTGATTATTTGCTCCTATAACTATTCTGCTGCTCTGTGAACAAGCTTTTATTCTAATTTCCCTCTCTTCTTATGGGTCTTAGGTGATGGTGATGGGAGTTTGATCAAGTAGTAGAAAGGCATCAATTGGCTAGGGAAGGCTTAGTACTTACGTTTCAAATCTCTACCTGACTTGAAGAACACCCTTGCTTTGCCTCTTGTATACTGCAAAAAGGAAAAGTGAGAGCTGTTGCTTTTGTACTCCTGGTTGGTGATGA
This sequence comes from Geosciurus inauris, assembly GCA_004024805.1. Taxonomy (NCBI): domain Eukaryota; kingdom Metazoa; phylum Chordata; class Mammalia; order Rodentia; family Sciuridae; genus Geosciurus; species Geosciurus inauris. The sequence goes on along the minus strand of PVHX01000831.1, from coordinate 112,397 downwards.
ATAAACTGCTTAGTCTTATAGGGAATAAAGTAGATCCTATGCTAGAGATATGTGGTCTTCCTATATAAATACTTATGACAAGAGGGTCAGGAATGACAAATATGTAATTTATTAGGCTCAGATTATCTGAAATTTTATTTGTTTATTTTTTTGTGGTGCTGGGGATCAAACCAAGGGCCCTCACATATGCCAGGGAGGTGTTCTTCTATTGAACTACATCTCCAACTCCAAGATTATCTGAAATTTTAGAGTAGAATGCTAAGTATTTACCAGAGTTATGGGGCAAAAACTTGATAATGAATGTATTGATATTGTTGGCACATATCAAATCTAAAGTATATAAAAGTTATTTTCTTAAAAATTTTTTTTGGGGAGGAGTTTTTTTCATTTATTTGTTTATTTTACTAGCATTTATTGAAAGCCTTTTATGTTCCCAGTTGCTTTTGAAGGACTTGCCTTTGGGTTGGACAGCAGATCCAGGCTTCAGGAGAGAGGTGCTGAGTGGGAAAGGAGCACCCATCCAATTGGGTGAACCCTGAACCTGCTTCCTACCTGTCCGACAGCTGTGAAACTGTTTTAAGTTGACTGGCATTTTTCTAATCTTTTTTAGGGGAGGGTGGGGTGGTACCAGGGATTGAACTCAGGGGCACTTGACCACTGAGCCACATCCTCAGCCCCATTTTATATTTTTTTTAGAGACAGAGTCTCACTGAGTTTCTTAGCACCTCGCTTTTGCTGGGGCTGGCTTTGAACTTGAGATCCTCCTGCTTCAGCCTCCAGAGCTGCTGGGATTATAGGTGTGTGCCACCACACCTGGCTTTTTCTTCTCTTTGTTCACTGCTTGCATGCTGGCTGCTATCTAAGATACCCTCACTTCCTGGAGGGGCCTGGAGCCCCCTTCAGACAGGTTGGCAGCACTTAGGAATGTGGCTTAGCCGATTTTCATAAACTCACTTGGTCCCAGTTTTCTGTGTTTAGGCAGCTCACACTGTGTGCCTTGCCACCCCCACAAATTGGCTGTGCAACATAGTGTGCTGTGTCCGTGTTTGTGGGTTCATGTGTGCCTACCTGCAGAGGCTGCTGTGCCTGCGTCCTGGATCATCCCTGACCAATCCAGAGCAGGTTTTTAAAAATTTTTCTTTTGTCTCCTGCCCTTTAAGCTTCTGTTTTGATTCTTGTGGTTTTGCAGGCCAATGAGAGTTGAAGGAAAGAGTTTCAGAAGCTAAGGAGTTTATTAAAATTCCTGTGGAACATTCCAGTTCAGAAAGTGGAACTACCTTAGTAGTAGTTAAGAGAAAAGACGCTTAGAACAGATGCTTTACAAAATTGATTTTAATTCTTAAGCTCAAAATTTATTTTTCTTCCTGCAAGTTCTGTTTTTAGGCAGGTTAACTTGACTTCCCTGAGTGTCATTTCTTTTAATTCTAAAATGGGGATAAATATAACTGTATTTGTCTCACAGATTCTTGGGAGGACATAATGAGATGCTAACATTGATACTAGTAATTGTGGTAGGATTTTGCCATTATTATGTGTCAGGCACTGTTCCAGGATCTGAACATGTCCTGACTCCTTTCAGGTGGAGGCAGTCAGTAAATATTGGCTGTGCCTTGAATCCTTTCATATCTCTCTCTTATCTTGGGGGGGGGGGTACTGAGGATTGAACTCAGGGGTACTTGACCCCTGAGCCATATCCCCAGCCCTATTTTGTGTTTTATGTAGAGACAGGGTCTCACTGTGTTGCTTAGGACCTCGCCCTTGCTGAGGCTGGCTTTGAACTTGTGATTCTCCTGTCTTAGCCTCCCAAAGTGCTGAGATTACAGGCGTGCGCCGGTGTGTGCCACCGTGCTCGGCTCACATCTCTTAATAACCTACATGCCCCAATTCTGAACAGCAGATTGTTAGTGTTTACCGCTCCTCATCCCTATCTTCTCTATAATTCTACACAGAATGAAAATAGGAGTGTACAGACTAGCATGAAAACCCTGGCTCTATAACTTAGGTAGACGGATTTTAATCATGCTCTTGTGCTTCAGTCTCCTTCATGTAAAACAGGATGCTAGAGCCTCATTCTCAGGTGGTTAGGGAAGTTAGATGAGAAAGCCAGTGTCTGGCAGCTAGCAAGATCACTGGTGTTGACCGAGTTGCTCCCTCAGCCCCATCCCACAGAGCTCCTCTTCTCTGCCCCTCTTGCTGTTGTTTCCGGGTTGTTCTGTTGGTTCTCTTGGTCATACTTGTATGAGGAAGACAAAGATTGTCCTCGTCTATCTTTATACTTTCTTCTCCAGCTGCTTATCCTAGCGTCTTAGACCCAAGGACAGCAAGAACACTGTAGATTTCCAGTAAATGCTTACAGAACCGAACGAGACATGATAAAAGAATCAAATCATTGGTACTTGCCGTCAGGCTGACTTGTTTGTTAGCTTGAGAGTTACGGAGGATAAGTCTATCACTTTTTTCAAAGGGGTGGTTTTTATTGTTCTGGTTTTTGAAGCAGGCAAGGCTTGCAGAACTTAAGTTAGAAGAAACATGGATTCAGCCTTCACCCTCCGAGGCTTTGATAGGTGGTATATTAGTTTGCTCAGGCCACCAGAACAAAATCCCACAAGCCCTGCCTGGCTTACACAACATAAATTTTCTTAGTTCTGACGCTGGAAGTGTGAGATTGAGGTGGTGGGTGGGTTTGGTTTCTTCTAAGGCCTGTCCGCTGACACATAGATGGTTGTGTTCCTTTGGCATCTTCACATGGTCTCTCCCGGTCTGTGCATGTCCTAATCTCTTATAAAGACAGTGGTTGTACATCGGATGACAGCCCACCCATATGACCTTGTTAATTACTCTTCAAAAGGCACTTTCAAAGGTACCGTGCATCAGGACTTCAGCATATGAATTTTGAGGTAAGGGGGCCACAATTCAGTCCCCTAATGGGTGGTATTTCGAGAACTTAGCTCAGTGATCTTTTGCAGGGTTCTATGCTTCCCCAGAGAAGATACATAGAAGATACATGAGTGACGGTTCTGTTGAGTCACAGAGCTGGGAAAAATCTAGATGAAGAGCCTTGCATCTGACTTCTGTGATAGCACTTACTAGGACTTAGTCTAATTTTTTTCTTTTTCTTTTTCTCAGGCTCTGTAGATGAGTCTTCTGCTTCACACCCATTTTTTTCATCATTGGCTATTCAGTGCTTAGTGCATAGTATGTGTCAGGAAATAATTGTTGAATTGAATGCGGGCGATTTGTCTGCCTCTGGACATTGTCACATTTCATTCATCCAAAAAGGAAATGAATCTGACTTTTCCATAGTCATTTAAGAAGACTGAAGTCTTGTTTTATTGCCTCAGGATTTTGGGACTGAACTCTTTCAGATGTCTAAATTCTTAGAATACAATAATATATTTACTTATGAACCATCTTTATGAAAGAATGTTATTGCCACCATTTCCTAAGTTGCTTATTCTTTTGTGCATTATGATTGTTCCTCAGACTTATTATTCTTTGGCAGAACAAAAGCATAATTTCCTTAGACATAGTTTGCAATTGAATTTGATAACTAAAATATATTGCAACTTATGTTATAGAAGAATAGTAAGCAAAATATTCATACATACTTTTAGCTTTTTTGTACAGGCCTGAGTTTGGTAAGAACAGGTTTCTGAAAGCTTCTCATTGTGCATCTACACGTAATAATTTTCATAAATACCACGGAATAATGTAAGATAATTAGAAATGGGGCTGTCAAACACTTTTTATATGTGTAGGCAATTTGTGGTTTCAAAAGCTACTTAAATTTCTAGCTGGGACTTTTTGGTGTGTATATGAAGGGTAATTTATCCTTCAGATTGACATTTATTAATTTTTTTAAGTACTACAAGTATTCTTACAAAAGACAGTAGTAAAAAGATAATCATATGGCTCCACATCTTCAGTTTTGTTTCTTTTTTCCTGCTTGATTGTAATTTTTTCTTAGTGCTTTTGACCAAAAAAAAAAAAAAAAAGTGGTCAGAAATTACATAAGTTGGGCGTAATGGTGCATGCCTGTGATCCCAGATGCTCAGGAGGCTGAGGCAGGAGGATCGCAAGTTCAAAGCCAGACTCAGCAACTTAGTGAGTTCCTAAGTAAATTATCCTGTCTCCAAATAAAAAAAAATTTTTAAAACAGAGAGGGGTGGCTGGGATATGGCTTTTAGTGATTAAATACTCCTGGGTTCAATCCCTGGTGAAGGAAAGAAAGGAAAGAGACAGGGAGAGAGGGAAGGAAGGAAGAAAGGAAGGAAGGAATCCTATGATAAAATAATAAAAATAAATTATTTCCATTGTAACTACCATTGTTTACAAGTGCAAGGAGATCTTCTTCATATTTAATGTGAGTTTTGTTTCGGTTTTATTGTATCACTGAAGTCCATGCACCTGGTTGACTATTGGACACTTACATATATTGAAATAATAAAGTTTGTAAGCCTCTAGAAAACAGATATTTTGCTTCTGTGGATCTTCTAGGATTGGATTAAGATCTCATGAGAGAGAAATATCTGGAACATACCTTACATTTTTCTTAATAATTAGTAGAAAGTAGAGAAGAAAAGAAAGACATTAGAATAATGCATGTTTGTATCAGATGGTAAGAATAATACAAAACATTTTTACTAAAATCGTGCAAAATGCTCTACCAAACAGCATATTTCTGTTCTGCATTTTACACAGAAAAGGAGGTACTTTGTGTTAATTATCAATACATGCATGAGAATTTCCAGTGTTATGCTTTAAACACGTTTCATATGCTCTTGTAAATTAGCATCTGTGTATTCATAAAGGGGTTAATGTAATTAGTTTGTAAAAGCCCAGAAGAGGTGACATGTATTAAAGAATACAGAAAAAGCTGTCGCTAAGTGAGCTTTGATTTGGAATCTCAATTTCAAGGAGTTAACTTTATTTTATTTGACAAAATATTAACATAGTGGGAACTTTTCTGTTAAAAAATAAAAAATATTATTTTCATAGCATAAAAATGAGTGACTGTTAATTCAAGCTAAACTTATTACTTGTACAATAACATAAAAACCACTGAGCCGCACCTTCTGCCCCTAAGTATACTCTCGTGTCTCATCCTTGCAGGGACCTATTCTGAGGGCCATTCTCTCAGCTGTCTCAGTCCTATAATTCCTTGAGGTCCTTGAAGCCGTTCGTGATTCTCTCATCCAATGCCCTCCTCTATACACACCCCACAGCTGCACCTTTAATTATGGTGTCTGTTTCTTTTCTTGAGTTTTACCAGAGTTGTTTGCTCTTTGAGAAGGTAGCAGGATGCTGGCCAGAGGCCGTAAGTGTTGGTCTCACACTGCCTTAGTTGCCTTCCTTGGGTGAGTTGAAAAACATTCAGAGGAAGTGTGGATAGAGTGTTGATTGGCTCACTTTTCTCATAACAGGCTGCCCTTCACAGTACTGTCCTTCCCAGCATTCACAATAGCTTCTGGACAATTTGGGAGCAAAGGTGTCCATCCTGATTTGGGATTGCTCAACTTTTTCATTGATCAGAATCCCTTCATTTCATCCACATCCTTAACTCCAGATTAAAATGATCTTTCAAGGCAGTTTCATGGCTTCTGACACTAGTGTTCCTTTTGCTTCCTAAAGCCCTTATGTTGCATGTTAAAGCAGGAATAAGGTAAACTGTTGTCGGGTAGATTTGGAAGCACAGCCCTGAAAATATACTGCTATGGCTCAGAAAGCCTCTTGATAGAAAACCATTGAGCTCATAGTTTGTTCAGAATTACTCCTAAAATCAGTTTAAGCACACATTACGTTTACTTGTCTTAGAATGCAGCTGGTAAAAAGTTTATGACAAAAACAAGATTTGTAGCTGGGCTCAGTGGTACACGCCTGTGATCCCAGCAGATCGGGAGGCTGAGGCAGAGATCACAAGTTCAAAGCCAGCCTCAGCAAAAGAGGGGCACTAAGCAACTCAGTGAAATCCTATCTCTAAATGAAATACAAAAATAGCGCTGGGGACCTGGCTCAGGGTTCCTTCCTGAGTTCAATCCCCTACCCCCTACCTCCAAAATACAAAAAAACAAAAAATAAAACCCCAAGATTTGTTATCAGGGTATTAGTCTCTTTGAAAAGTTTTATGAAATGAGAATTAGATGGTTGATGAAGTTTCTTTTTGCACATTTTAATAGTTAAATGTTATTACTGCTGGAACTCATTTTAAACTCATTATAATTGGATGAATTACAGAATCAGAATATAAAATGCTTTCTTCAATAGGCAAAAGAAGAATAAACTTAACAAATTATTAAGTCAACATATATTTACAGCATGACAGCTAATAATGTATACTATATTCTCTCTTTTGGCTTTTTCTTTAGGTGATTGAAGACAGTACTGGAGTCCGCCGGGTGGTGGTCACACCCCAGTCTCCCGAGTGTTATCCCCCAAGCTATCCCTCAGCCATGTCTCCAACCCACCACCTGCCCCCCTACCTGACCCACCATCCTCATTTCATTCATAACTCACACACGGCTTACTACCCACCTGTTACCGGACCTGGAGACATGCCACCTCAGTTTTTTCCTCAGCATCACCTTCCCCCCACAATATATGGCGAGCAAGGTGAGTAGATCATTGCTGGCTCAACACTTAGTGTGTGGGCGCCCTTTTGTCTATCTGGTCTGCAGCTCACAGGAAATTCCCAGCTTCCTCTGTCTTGAATTATGTCTTGGGATGATTGTGTTGTGGGTTGCAGCCCTCTTTGTTTCTCTCCGTTTCCTCACATTCCCACAGTTTTTGTAATTTTTCCACCCCACAAAGACCAAGGAATGGGATAGCCATTTTTTTTTTTTTTTTTTTTTTTTACAAGAACCGGTGATCTATCTCATATGTTTCTGTGACCTGTTCTCCTGTGTTTATGTAAGAATGGCCCAAGGCAGAACTGTGGCACGGTGTTTCTTTGGCATTGGTGTGGGCTGGCAGTAGAAGGGAAATTGAAGTGTTTGTGCCCTGTTTCCAATGTTAAAGGATTGTGAAGTCTCAATATCCTTTTGGTTTCCCAAAAGATCTGTCTTGGCAGAACTCTAAAATCCCCTGGCTGCTGACGTGGCCCACCTGAACCTGCTTTTATTTCAAGACTGACTATTAGTGCAGCCCAGTTCCCTGGTTGTTAGGCAAATAGCTCACCTTGCCATGGAAAGAGCCTTTGAGCTACCGAGATGTCTTTTTGAAAGTTTTGGCCTTGATGTTGGTTTAGTCTAAACTCTTCTCTATCAAATGGATCCTAAAAACCCAGATAGGTGAGGTTAAAAATTAGGCTTTAACCTCTTAAGACTTTGCAAACTGATTTTCTTATGTGAATTGAAGCATTTTTATGGCTCTAAACGCCTATTACTTTGGTTCAGATAAATTGGATAAGAAACATCTGTTACATTAATTTTTGAGCATGTTATCTTGCTTTCTCTTATCAATACAAATTCTCAATTTTTTTCTATATATTCATCTCACATTAGTTTTTTTTTCCTAATAATAGAAAGAAAAATTTGAGATGAGTATTTTAAGTAAAATATATTGTTGTAATTTAGGGATAGAATTTTTTTTTGTAATAGTCAGAAATTAAGCATAATTCAGCCAAATCAAGCTGTGAGAAAATGACAGCAAAACATGAAATCAATAGCCCCAGCTGCACCAGTAATTTTTCAATAATTTGATCTTTTTGCCTAGTGACATAAACAAAGCAACCCATCAAAGAGTGGGCACATAATAAGAAAACACTTAGATAAAAAACAATTCAGTTAACTTTTTTTTTTTAAGGTATTTTGGTTTTTGATACAGTAAATATTAAATATTGAAGAGTTTGTTAAGAGTTTTCCAGCTGGATCCAAGCTGTAGTAACATTAGGAAGCACCTTGGCTATTGACTCAGCCCTTGATAATGCTCCTCTGACTGGCCTTATATTAGCTTGTTAGCAGAATGCCATGCAGATACTATTTTGTAAATGATGTCCTTTGCATTGTTAGGCAGAGTGATTTAAATCACCATTAGAATGAAACAGAAATCTTTGTAGTCTTTTCCTTTCATGGTGTATTTTGATCTAATTTAATTAAAATATCAGCAATATTGTACAATTAAAACTTCTTTCTTTAATCAAATTAAAGACAGCAATGAAACAAAATCCCTTTACTTTAAAAAGCCACTCATGTATTCTCTTGTCTTAGTTCTTTTTTTTTATTTTTAGTTGTCAATGGACCTTTATTTTATTTATTTATATGTGGTGCTGAGAATCAAACCCGGTGCCTCACACATGCTAGGCAAGTGCTCTACCACTGAGCCACCCCTCAGTCCCCTGTCTTAGTTCTTGACATGCATACCTAAAAGCAAATTAAACATTAATTCACTAAACCATAAGAATTTAGAAAGTTGTTAATATGTTTTAAATTATTATGTTTCCATGGTGCATATTTTAAATCTCAAGTGTGATGCATTGTAGCATTTAAAAATATTTGTCATTCATCTGGTATATTTTGGTGTGGTTTGAGTATATTGCAAATAGGTCTGTCTGTGCTCTTACATGTTTTCTAGTACAAATGAATTATCTTGTGAAGATTCATTGAATTTTTTTTCCTTTAGCTATGTGAACAAAAAGAAAAGGAAAAGTAGAATTTTACCGTTGAACAATTGAAATACCAGTTGTTATATTAGAGAGGGTATCCATACATTCCTGGGATAAGCCCCAGTTGAAGGTATGGGTAGTCCTTCCTTTTAACTTGCAGGAGTGTTCAGGGTTGGGTGGTGGTTTATGTGGTTACTTTATGAGAGGCTCTTTTTTCTTATAAAGATGTAAGACCTAGTGTCTATGTTATACACTCTCCCTTATTTTGGTACTGGGGATTGGACCCTGGAGTACTTTATCACTGAACTACACCTCCAGCCTCTTTATTTTTTTTTATTTTGAGATAGTGTCTCACTCAATTGCTCAGCTTGGCTTTGCACTTGACATCCTCCTGCCTCTGTTTCCAGAGTCAATGGAATTAAAGGCGTGTACCACTATGCCCATCTACATTGTCTTTTTTATTGATGCCTAAAGATAATTTCCCACTGATTTAAAAATCTAGATTTAAAATAAATATCTCTCTAAGATCATAAGATTGTTTGCAGGTTCCCATTTTCTTTTTGAGTCATTCAAAAAATACACATAATGAAGTCAGGTAGCAACATACTCCTGCCTTGCCTTTGATTACTCCAGAAGAGCAATTTGAGACCACACCTCCCCAGCACCAGATTGCCACAATGGCTTATCCTTTCCCCACCCTTCATCCTTGAACACTTCCCCTGATTCCATGGTTTTTGTTTGCTTGTTTTAATGGCAATTTCTCATTTTATTATTTTAGCGATTTTCTTCAAATTTCAGCTCTTCTGAAATGCTTCAAACAGCTCTTTATATTTTGGTTGCTATGCACCTTCCAGTAAAAATGCTATTCTGTCTACAAGGATAAATACTTGTTTAGATATCCTGATTTCTGACTACACATTTAAAAGGGTATTTTATTTGTCTAACCTTTTCATGAATTGCAACTATAAAAACCATTTTGGCAGGCAAAATCAAACAGTTATAAATTTAACTAGAATACGAACTCTTTGAGGACAACTTTGTCTTCTTTGTCATCATAGTTTTATGGAAAATTTCTAAACATCCCATATGTTCTTTTTATTTTTGTTTTTTTGTACCTGGAATTGAACCCAGGGTCACTTAAACCACTGAGCCGCATCCTCATCCCTTTTTGTTTTTTATTTGGAGATAAGGTCTCACTAAGTTGGCTAGGGCCTCCCTAAATTGCTGAGGCTGGCCTCAAATTTGCAGTTCTCCTGCCTCAGCCTCCTGAGGTGCTGGGATTATAGGTGTGAGACATTGTGCCCAGCTAAACATGCCATATGATCATTAATAATTCATTATTTCTTGATTAGTTAGAAACAAATAAGAATGTTTTAAACATGTACAACATATATAGCATTTTCTTAAAAAATATTTCTTATAATGCATTTACTAGTACTTTAGACGTCTTCAGGGGTCAGGTGATTTGACTTTTAATCATTATAGAAAATATGGACTGAGCTTGCATTTGTCACACCCATCCATTTTAGAAATTATACCACTCTATGGAATGTCAAGCTACATTACCCGAGAAGACCAGTACAGCAAGCCTCCGCACAAAAAACTGAAGGACCGCCAGATTGACCGCCAGAACCGCCTCAATAGCCCTCCTTCATCCATCTACAAAAGCAGCTGCACAACTGTATACAACGGCTATGGGAAGGGTCACAGTGGTGGAGGCGGTGGAGGCGGGGGAGGCGGCAGCGGTGGCGGACCAGGAATCAAGAAAACTGAGCGGCGAGCAAGGAGCAGTCCAAAGTCAAATGATTCAGACTTGCAAGGTAATACAGGGCACCCCTCCCCCACCTCGCCTCCTTTTTTTTTTTTTTTGAGATGGGCTCACCAAGTTGCCCAGACTGGCCTCATATTTACAATCCTCCTGCCTCAGCCTGCCAAGCAGCTACATCGTAGGTGTGCGCTACTGCACTGGGCATAAATATTATATGTAAATATGCATAAATATTAAGTGCCATGTAACTTGCTAATTATCTCAGTAACTCAGACCTGCATTTTCACACTAGCCTGCTTCTCTTCTTTCACTCTAATTAGACAGATATGAAAGAAATCCAAAGTAGAACAATTTTTGAACAAATATGGGGCTCTTTTAAATCTCAAGATAATTATGTCATGTAAAACCAGATATTATTATTTCCGTGCTTTAGTGAAGTCTGTCATATAACAGGAATATGCATCTCTGCCCTTGCAGGCATCAGCTACTGTTCAGTGCCACCACTGGCATCCTGAGTGAAGTATTCATAGACCAAAAATGAGATGGAAGGACCAAGCATGGCACATACAGATAGAGAGACATCAGCTCAGAAAGACTTGTGTTTTGGTTAGATTCATCTTATGGATAGATTGGTAGATTGGGGGAGAAAGGTATGTGTATTTTCAGTGAAGTGTTCAGGTGAGTTTTAAATATTTGATATCGCAGGAGGAAAAAGCCAACTTCTTAGAAAGGCATATAGTAGACTAACTTGAGTAAAGCAAAAGAAGGTGACCTTTCCAAAAAGTATGGGAGTCCTCAGATACAAATGACTGGAAAACAAAGATGTGAACAATTGTCAGACAGGATATGGACTGATTGTGGCACTCATTGAAGTCATTGATTCCTTATTGCAACTCATCCAGGTAGGAATAGGGAATGTGTCTAAGAATGAGGTTGTGAATGGGAAGGATGGATGTTGTTTTGTCTGTTGGCCTAAGGCAGGACTCTGATGGGGGGGGGGGAGGAAAACTCCCTAAAACCAAACATTGGTGTTGACATTTCCTCCCAGGTTATTTATAATGAATGAATGGTCGCATGAGGTAGAGGAGTAGTAAGGTACAGAGGAATGTGAATGTATGGATTCCTTTAAATTTGTTCTTTATTGTTTTAAGTATCTTCCATATTTTATGCAGTTACGCATCATTCTTACAAATATGAAACAAAACATAAAAAAGTATCCTATGAAAGATACTTAAGTTGCAAGAGTCTTTTAAATCTCTCTTACGGAAGGTGCTGTGTCTGTCATAAAAATATAATCTTTTGTTTGTTGGGAGGCAGAGGTGTTGCTGTTTTGCCCAGGATAGACTTGAATTCCTGGGCTGAAGTATATAGACCAAATAGCTGGGACTATAGGCATGTACCATTGTGCTTAGCATTAAAATAATCTTAGTGAAATGATACTATGGTTTCTAAGTTTGGAATTAGCTTATTTTTAGAAGTACTTTATGTTTGATTAATATAAATATGAGTACTTTTTTATTAGTGCATTCGAGTTATACATAATAGTTGGGTTCATCTTGACAAAAATCATATGTGCATGGAATTTAATTTACTCCATTTCAATCCCTGATACTCCCGCCCCACCTTTCCCTTCCCTCTTCCCCGATCCTCCTGTTTTCTTTTATTCCCATTTCTCTACTGGTCTTCCCTTCACTTATTCATTTATTTTAATATATTTTTTAGTTGTAGATGGACACAATACTTTTATTTATTTGTATGTGGTGCTGAGGATTGAGCCCAGTGCCTCACATGTGCTAGGTAAATGCTCTACCACTGAGCCACAACCCCAGCCCCTCATGTGTTTATTTTTAATTGGTGCTTTATAGATATACATAAAAGTGGAATTTACTGTGGTGTGCACACACATCCATACATGCATATATGCACGTAGCGTAATTTTGTCAAATTCTGTCTTTCTTTCCCCTTCCCTTTCTTCCTCCCTTTCTCTCAGTCTTCCTTCTACTCCATTGGTCTGCCCTATTATGATTTCTGAGTGACCTCCTCATTCTTTTTTCCCCTGACTTTAGTCTATTTCCCACATATGAGAGAAAACATTGCACCCTTGGTTTTGAGTCTGACTTATTTCACTGAGCATGAAGTTCTCCAGTTCCATCCATTTAATGACAAATGCCATAATTTCATTCTTTATGACTGAGTAAAACTCCACTGTGTGTGTGTGTGTGTGTGTATGCATACCACATTCTTGTAATCCATTTATCTCCTGATGGGCATCTGGACTGGTTCCATAATTTAGCTATTATGAACTGTGCTGCTGTAAATGCTGAATTAACTGTATAGTGATAGCATGCTGATTTTAGTTTTTTTGGATAAATATTGAGGAGTAGGATAGCTGAATCATATGGTGGTTCCATTCCTAGTTTTTTGAGGAATCTCCATACTGCTTTTCAGAGTGGTTATACTAATTTTCAGTCCCACCAACAATGAATTGGTGTACCTATTCCCCACATCCTCGCTAGCATTTATGAAAGTCATATTCTTGATGATTGCCATCTGATTGGAGTGAGGTATCTTAGTACAGTTTTAATTTGCATTTCCCTGATTGCTAGAGATGTTGAACCTTTTTTTTCCCAATATATTTGTTGGTCATCTGTGTTTCTTCTTTTGAGAAATGTCAGTTTATTTCTTGATAATTGGGTTATTTTATTTATTATTTATTTATTTAGCCTTCCTCCTCCCTCCTCCTTTCTCCTTCCTCTTCCTCCCTCCTTCTCCTCCCTCCTCCTCCTTGTTCCTTCTTCTTCCTTCTCCCTTCTCCTCCTCCTTTCTTCTCCTCCGTCTTTCTCCTCCTCCTCCTCCTTTTCCTCCTCCTTCTTTGTATATTTTTATGAAATGTGAAGTGATTTTAGATGGGTGGGGGGTTCTCAGGGATTGAACTCAGGGGCACTCAACCACTGAGCCACATCTCCAGCCCTTTTTTGTATTTTATTTAGAGACAAGGGCTTACTGAGTTGCTTAGCACCTCACCATTGCTAAGGCTGGCTTTGAACTGGTGATCCTCCTGTCTCAGCCTCCTGAGCCTCTGGGATTACAGTTGTGTGCTATTGCGCCCAGTTAAAGTGATATTTTGATTCAAGTGTATTGTGGATAGTTTATTAGCAATGTTCCAGCTTAATCATGGCATATAAGAGGATCCACACAAAACAATTTGGAATGCATTGTCCTAAGGAGAAATTTTTGCCCAAAGAAAAGTAGAAAGAAGTGTATAAATTATCCAGAGAGCTTATGAGATTTGAAATGCTTTGTTTACTTGATTTGTTCTTTAATATTTTTTGCCCTGCTGTGTATCAAAAAAGATTTGTTAGATGTCATAAATATGTATAACAGAGACAGATAAAATAAGTTTAAGAATCAACAGGCAAAAAGAAAATAACAGAAGGAAAATAAGATGATGCAGGGCTGAGAGTAGTACAGTAATTAATGTAGTTATGGACTAATTTTGGCAAATGTAAATGCCTTTCTTTTCTGTGTAGCTATTTCATAATTTATATACCTGAATGTGTTAGCTGCTTTATGTTTTAATAGGCTCACAATTGTAAGCGAAGAACTGGGTTTGCATTGAAATCTGTACTGAAGTATATGCTGACATACATCAATATGTTTACAAGCACTTTGGCATTTTACTTTATGTGAGAGAAGGAGTGTGTAATTATTTTGAGTATCCTAAGTTCTTTGCAGTTGTGTAGAAGGCATGTGATTTTGCTGGGCAATAGCGAGATCACGTTTGTTGTGGGTTTCTGGGAGTGCATTTACAGTGAAAAGTGGAACAAGCTCAGTCTGAACTTCATCTTGCTCCTTTTTGCATCTTATTATTTGCCTTCTTAAAATCTTCAAAAGTGCTGTTGTTTACCATGAGGGAAAGAATCAACCGGACTATTACTTTATGCACTTCAGTTCATTTCAGCAAAGATCTGAGGGTGTTTATGTGTTAGATAAAAAATATGTTCACCCAAATGAATTGAAAACTTGTGACTGCACAAAAACCTACACACGGATGTTTATATTTGTTTTCTTCATAATTGCCAAAACTCAGAAGCAACCAAGGTGCCCTTTTGTAGGTAAATACATCAATGAAGATGTGGGACATTTAGATAATGGAATAGCATTCACTGCTAAAAAGAAATGAGCCCATAAGCTATGAAAAGATGTGGGGGAATCTCAATTCATATTACTTAAGGGGAAGAGGCCAATCTGAAAAGGCTGCCTCCTATAGGATTCCATCTATATGACATTCTACAAATGTAAAACTCTGGAGATGGTAAAAGGATAAATGGTTGCTGGGTGTTGTGGGGTGAAGCTGCAGAGGCAGGAGAAGGGATGAATAGCCAGAATACAGAAGAGTGTTAGGATAATGAAACTGTTCTGTGTGATAGTAGAATGGTAGATACATGCCATTACATATCCAAATTCATAGAATGTACAGCACCAACAGTAAATGTAATGTAGTCTGTGGACTTTGGGTGAAAGTGATGTGCCAATGTGAGTTTGTCAGTGATAATATATGCACCTTCTAGTGGAGGATGTTGATAGATGGGGCAGGCTGGCATAAGGGCGGGGCAGGGTGTATATTGGCAACTCTGGACCTTCTACTCACTTATCTGTGAACCTAAAACTCTTAAAAAAATAAAAAAATAAAAAAGGCCATTTAAAAAGTAATAAGTAAGTATTAGAGGAATTTGAGGACCAGTGAGATGAAGTCATGAGTGAAATTATACATAAAAGATTACTGTAGAGTTGTTTGATGTGGGCCATATATTTGGTTTTGAGCTTTCTCGTTGTCAAAGCAAAGAGGGAAACATGAGTCAGGAGAACAGGCAAACAGTAAGGCACCTATTGTTCTCAGAGTCCATTATGTTGCTCATGGCCTCATATGTGTGGGACACAGATCTGAATGAAGGACCTCTGGGGCATAGCTTCCTGGGCTTTCGTTTCCATGGACCCTGTCCTTGTTGTCTCCACACATTCCTCATAAATCCAGCTAAGAGTCCTTTGCTCCATCTGATTTATAAGAGACTTCCCAGAAGGAATACCTCATGTTTTCAGATGTGTGTTTATTCTTTTCCCTCTCCATCCTATCCTGTGTCGTGACAACAGCTAAATCAGATCTGAATGTGCCGTTCCCCTCCTTAAGAACCTCTCTGGCACTCCCCATAGTCTTCGGACCATAGTCTAAACTTCTTGCTGTCATTCTTTCAGGCCTTGTGGTACTTTAGATTTCTCTACCAGACAACCTGTGCTTTGTCCCATTCCATGAATATGCTTCGTAATCTTTTCTTAGCCTTTTCATTCAGTTCCTCTATCTAGGAAATTCTAACTCATTACTTCAAGAAGCAGATCAGAGATCTCCTTGGTGAAGCCTGTCTGTCTCTTCATGGTATCGTAATGGCAGATAACTTAGGGGAGAATAATTCCAGAATTTTTGCCTCACTTTTCTCTTTCAGCATTTGATTTTAGATTGGTACTTGGGCATCAAGTCCATAGATGTTCAAGGACAAGCATGGAAAAATTCGTCCTTGTCTGCTGATTATTGTGCAAGAGCTGGGCCTTGAGCCTGCTCTGTGGCCAAAGCCCAGTTGAAATGGTCATATGGCCTTTCATCACAGAGAGTAAAGAAGTTTCTTTTGTTCCTTATTGAGAAGGAAGTTTCATTCCTTCCATTTCATTCTTGGTAAAAACCAAAGCATTTGCTATTAGGAGGTTTCTCAGTGGGATACATCAAGTCAGGGTCCAGGTTTCTGATTGAAGCACCAGAACTGTCATCTGTCCTCAGAAGGTAAGGTCATCTGCTAGGATAGTTTTTAAAAGATTGTGTGAATTTAAAGTGAAAAAGAAAAACTTTGGTATAGAACTACTATCCAATAAAACAGAAAGACCAAAATAGTCCTGTTGATGAGGACGGGCCGGGATGGGGAGGAGGAGGTGTGTGTGTATGAGGACAGTGGGATGGGGAAGAAAGAGGGGGCGGGAGTCATGAGTCTCCAAACCATGTTTTGGTGTATAAAAATATGTAACGTATGCAGTTGGTACTGCTGACTATCACCTTATTCCTGGGTCTCAGCCCAAGAGTAAGGATGCCTTTTTCCCACTTGATGTGAACAATTTTAAGACATCCTAGGGTTGTAGGATGCAGTAGCTTGTGTTTGGTCTGTGTGATCCAGAACAACCATTTCACCGGGCCTTAGTTTTCCTTTCAGAAAACTGAATGGGTTGTTTGGCTTAGTGATTTTCAAAACCTTACCCAAGAGCAGATTTTCTTTTTTCAGACCATCTTATGTAGATCTCCAGCAGGATACAGTGTCCTCCATTTCTACCACCATCGCACATGCACATGCATATTTTCCCTGCAGCAGATAGAATTGGAATGCTGGGGGTTTGTGCAGGGGACCTGGCTCTGTCAGCAGTCCACAAGGCTCTCTAGCCTAGACCGTACCTACTCAGAGCCTCAGGCCAGCAGCATCAGAACCATCTAAAAGGTTGGGGAGGCATAGTCCCTCATGGCCTGTGGAGGTGGAGCTGTGCAGTCTGTGTTTCATCAGGCACTCTAGTGGTGATTGGCACAGTAGCATTTGAGAAATACAGGCTCTTGGAATGTGAAGGCAGTTTTAACTAAGGAAATTTTAATAAAGCTTTTAAGCAACAGCAGAGTGAAAGTGGTGAGTGGGGTGAGGGCTTGGGAGGTATTCAGTTAAATAAAACGCTTGTGGCTGAAGCATCTTCTTGGCAGTGTCTGGAGAGTGATGGACATGTACTGGTGGTGGACAGTTCCTTCTGTGTTGCTAATACAGAGGTAGCAGCTTATGAGAAGACTTCTAGAACTTATAGAGCTGTGTGAGGGAAAAATTGAGCAATATGGTAAGAATTCCAAATATAGAAGAAAATGAACATACAACATACTTGTGGCATTTGACCTTTGGAATTACTAACAGTCCAAAGATTCAGTTACACTTTAGATCACATTCCAACACATATAGTCATGGTTTCTGTTTATGACACTGAACGTCATCATGAGGACTTTATTCTTGTGCTTTTCTCCTTCAAAAGATGAAAGATTGCCTTCTGACCCCAGCAGTCCTTATTGCCAGGTTTTTATATTCTAATTATTTCTCAGGTGATCCTCCCAGACATATTTTTCTTCCTGTATTTTGCAGTCACTGCTCAGAAACCAGAATCAGGCAGCAGTATCTACTTAGCCAAAATTAGCATGAAAGTTTATTCATAACAATTATTCATCATTAGAAGAATTATTGTGCTAAGGTTTGTGATGATATTTTTGCCTCTGCAAGTCTGGAGGTATGGACATTGGTGAGGCCTTGGAGTCTTTATTTTGCTGTATGTGTGGGCCCTGTGTAGGCACTGCTACCTCTTCCTGCGCAGAGCAAAAGTGACTTCTTGTGTTTGGAATGATGTGTCTGATGTTAATAAGGTCTGGAATGCTGGGAGTTAAGACAGATTTTCTTTTTAAATTTCTTTTGGTCTTGGCTCTCTGTAAAACGATAATGTGGGTGCTTCTCTACTTAAAGTAGGATATTTAGTGAGCTTTCCCACTTCACCAGTGACTGATTTCTTCATTGACTTTCAAGCTTTTCTATCTCTTGAGCACGTACTTTCCTAGGCATGCTCAGGCAGGATGTTTCGAAGACTAGAGACAGTTTGGATCTGATTGTGGAC
Organism: Geosciurus inauris; assembly: GCA_004024805.1. Taxonomy (NCBI): domain Eukaryota; kingdom Metazoa; phylum Chordata; class Mammalia; order Rodentia; family Sciuridae; genus Geosciurus; species Geosciurus inauris. The sequence continues at coordinate 94,305 of PVHX01000831.1, read as the reverse complement.
AGGGCTGGGCTCTTTTCCTCTCCAAGTGCATGCTACCCTCACTGCATTTGAAACTGTAGTTTCTAGATGGGGTTTTAGTATTGCTTCGTCTGTAAGACTGTAGTTAATGATAAATGCCGTGTGTTTTCATTGTCTACAGCTGCCTGTGGATCCTGAGTGTGGCAAAAATATTAAGAGAACACAAAAGAATATTAAAAATGAGCTCAGAGAATGGAATTCACCCATCTTGCTGCCAAATACAGTCTTAAAAGTGAAAATAGTCCAAACAAACCCAAGTAACTTTTACTTTTTAAAAGGATAATATGGACCTCTGGATCAGAATGCAGGAGACGCTCTTTTTGGCAGGACACTGGGCAATTAACACCATCACTTCCGTTTCCGAGGCTGCCAGGTTCATTCCCTCCATCTTGGAGGCCTGTGAGTGGCTCTGATGAGGGCTGAGCAGACTTTGAGGTCTTGGATCTTGGTGTGAGGTAGAAAAGGAGATTGAGGGGCAGAAGGTTATTTTCATAAAGAATATACTTTCCAACTTGGGTCCATATCCTCTGAGGCCCAGGGCTGGAGAAATCAAACTGTGAGGAACTATTTTTCTGTAAGACTGCAGTATACCAATTCCCCTCTCCTCCTTACTGGGATGTTAATTTTACTGGTAAGCGGCAAATTTGGCAGCTCAGCAAAGAACTGTGGTGGCCCAAATTATTGCTAATGAGTAGGGCTGGTGGTGGTCTTTATCAAGTTACATCACTTTTCCTGTCTTTGGCCTTTTGCCCCGTCCCCCATATTTTTGTTACAATCTGGAATGCTTTAAAGATGTTAACTGCATGATTCTTTCAACAGGCAGGATGAGATATTTTTGTCGTGTCAGTTTGAGAAGTCTTAACCCATTAAAAATCATACTTGAAGTTTCACATTTTCACTTAAATATAAAAAGGCAAACAACATGCAAAAAAAAATGCTTTGCATTTTCTTTTGAAATGAATGTGCACCAGTTTGAGGGCAGAATTTGATTAGTTTTTACCATATGTAGTACTTAGCTCTGTAAACCCATATTATTTTCTCTGCCTTTTTTGCTTTCTTGGGAACTGATCAGAGCAGCATTTAGATGACATCAGAACCCATGTTGGTAAAATTCATGTCATCCCTTTAAACAGCAGGTATAAGTGATGATATGGTTTGTTTCTGGTATATATGCAACCTTCAATTTTATTGAATTGAAACTTTTATATGTTCTTCCCTCATTTAACTAAATTGAATTCTCAGTCTAACTGGGTTAGAGTTCATCTTCACAAACGTGCCAAACTTAGAGGCAAAATAATGTACTAGTTGAGACTTTGCAGATCTAGGTTTAGTCCCAGCTCTGCCACTTGTGCTTGTGTGCCCTGGGGCATGATAATTAATCTCTAAGCTTCATCTTCTTTATTTATGTACAAAATGGGGATAATTAAGAGCACCAATTTTAGAGGGCTGTCATGAGTTCTTAATACAATTTTAGACACTTCAGTGCTTTAAAAATATTAGAGTATTGGTAAAGAGAGACCATGACATTTTTCTGCTTATGAGAACTGCCTCCTGTGGGTCATGTCAGCGGAACCCCAGTCTGGGAGTATGTGCTCCAGACTGTAGGCTGGGTCAGTGTGGCATAAGAGTGAATGCCAAGGACTTGAGATATGAGGGGGTTCAGAGTGGCATTAACTTCTAAAAAGACCCTGTTGCCAACCTACAACCAGCCCGATGAGTAAAATTGAGTCCTCTGTCCTCATCTTTTCTCTCCTTCATCTCTGGACTGGATTCTGTGTATGTGCCCGAGGAGTGGAGTGTGACAGACCAGAGTGATTCTGTTTGAAAACACTTAACACATCAACCACTCTGGATCACTTTGCTAGATATTAGAAGTGTTAGAATAAAAGGTGATGGGGGAGGTTAGCTGGAGATGACTTGGGTAAACAATGACTTCTCTATATTGTTATATTAAAATCCACATTCCTTGTTGTGGAGCATTTAGTTAAGCAGACGAATAAGGCATCCAGGATAACCCAGATGGATAAGCTAGTAGGTAACTCATTATATTTCAAAGTCGTTTGCAGTTTTTCCTGACACTTTTGGAAGCCCTACTCCTATACCATCGCATCCACATTCCATGGGTTACATAGGCGTGCCCTACACTCTGTGGAGGAGTCTACACAAGACGTAAATACAAGGAGGTGAGCATCATGACACTGGTAGAGCTTCTTGCAGCCTGGCCACCACATGGCACATAGAGCCAGAAACCATTTCTGTTAATACTGTATCTAAAATAGTCTGAGCATTTATGAAGGAACATTGGCTAATTTCCTTCTGTTGTGTCAACATTGTTTTTGTCTCTGCATCTCTTGCTATTGAATGGAACTCTAGGATGTGTAAATCCACTGTTATATGAAGAGGCAGAATGCCGAGTTTCTGGTTTAGTATGATCAGTATTGTAATGTGACAGTTATGGTCAGTATTACAGATATGCTAATCATAGGTCATGCTTTCTGCCAAGATCTGCCCTGGCTTTTATTTTAAATTTAATTTGCCTAACCAGACACACAGTATAGCAGACTATATTCAGTTTTTTGTGCTGTAATGAGACTTCAAAATTCTACTGAGTAGAAAACACAAGTGCGAAATGGGAAAGTTCCCTGGAAAATAACAGCAGGACTAACCCAGTGCACGTGATTTACAAAGTAATGGGTGTAAATGCCCTTGTAGTCGACTCTAAAATCCACTCCCCACCCCTTAGTGCTGGATTTGCATTGTGGAAAACTTCTCTTTGTCTTTCCCTTCATGCTTCCAGGTTGTAACTGCTTCCTTCTATCTGCATCATAAGAATGGTTCTTTCCACGCAGCTGTTGTGCTCAGAGAAGGGCAGAAATGGTGGGTGACAGTGTGGGGATAATGTGCTCCAAGCACAGAAGACAATTGTGATGGTTAGGAAGACTGTGAAGCAAAGGGGGCGGGAAGGTTCTCAGAGCAGTGGCACATTGAAATGAGAGGAAGTGGTCAAAACAGGAAAACAAGTAGAACCAAAGGAGCATGCCCAGTGGGCATGGGAGCTTAGATGGACTGTGGAATAAAGACAAGTTGGAAAAAACAAAAGGCAGAAAATAAGAGATAAATGGTTCTATTTTATATATTTCAGACCTTTCATGAGGTTAACATTTTCCAGAGGGATGTGGGGTAGGGGAAAGCCTTTTTGCCCTGTTGTAATCCATGAGTCTTTTTATTGGCAGATTCACTTCGACCAGATCTCTATGTGAGTAAAATCTTTTTCTGTTTGGACTTTGTGACACTCCTATCTTTCTTCAGAGCTGGATTAGAGTAACCATTGCCAACAAAACACTGATGTGACAAGCAAATTTAAACTGAGTCCTTAAGTAGAACTTAGGAAAGAGTAATAGAAAAGAGTAGTAGCACACTGTACCTAAGAAGTGTGTGCTGACTACTGGTCTGAAGTTTGAATGTGCTTAAAAACTGGAAAGTTTGGTTTTTTTTTTTTTCATTTTATGGTTTTAAACACAAGAAAGGGGGAACCCCCATGTCTTTATCCCTGGTTAGTGAGCCTTTGTTAAAAGGAATCTGCCTTAATTGAAGCTATGATTATTTTAAGTCCTCTGCCACATGGAGTTTACTCTCATGTTACCTTTATATAGAATAAAACGAATGCTTAGGACACGCATATGAAATGCCCAAGCGTTGTTTTCCAGACTTGTTAGAATCACTCATGAAAGCTGCATGCATAAGTGAGTGGGCAGAACAAGGTCTACCAATAATTTAAAAAATATTTTAAACATAACGGCATTTATTATTGCTACCCTTAATTTACATGGTGAACTTAAATTGACCTCTTTTCTCCTATTATTTGAAAAGACACAAAATTTGTAGAACAATAAGATTCTTAAAACCAAGAGGGATGGAGAAACTGCCATATTTTAGGTTCACCAAGTTCCTCAAAACTATTTAAGTGTCTTGCCAAGTACATTTAAAAATTTAATATTTAGTCTTTCAAGAAATTTATCTTTTTATGGAATGTGGCTCCAAAGAACTCCATGAGATATCACAATCTCTTGAAAGCTCTGTTAAAAATCATGTGTTACTTAAGTAAAAAATGGTTATTGGTGCCTCAGTTATTCAGCTATCACGTTTTTTTGTTTGTTTGTTTTTAACATACTGTCAGCATCATTTACTAATTACACTATCATCCATGGGAAGGTGGTTCAAATTCTACAGGAGATAGGTTTCAATTTGTAGGCTGTTCTCGGATTTCATAGAAGAGTCTCTGAAGTACTATAGTCCATAGATTTTAATTGGAGTATAGTGGTCTCAATAGCATCTAGGACATTGGTGCATACAGGCAAAACTCTCTTTTAAGGTAGATGAATCACTACTATGTTATTTCACAGAACAAAGATATCTTTCAAGTAGTAAAGATGTATGCATTGTAGAATCAGTAGGGCTTCTCACTGGGTCGCCTCATGGCTGCAGTGCGTGCCTGCCTCTGTTTTGCATCATTTCTTTTAAACAGTTTCAGGGTCAGTTAGTTACAATCCTTTGGTCATGCTTCCCCAATTTAGAATGGGAGGTACAGTATAATGTTTTATGTGTTAACCTCTATACTTAAGATTTCAGAACTTTGGTTTTCTGAACTGGATAATCTATGGGATGTTTTGTGTCAGAGATTAGGAGTCTTATCCCTTTTTCTTTTTCTTTTTTTTGGGGGGGTGGGTAGTGGGGATTGAACACAGAGGTGCTTTACCACTGAGCCACATCCCTAGCCTCTTTTAAAAAATTTCGACATAGGTGTCACCAAGTTGCTTGGGGCCTTGCCAAGTTACTGAGGCTGGCTTTAAACTTGTGATCTTTCTTCCTCAGCCTCCCAAGTTGCTGGGATTACAGGTGTGCACCACCACACCCGGCAGAAATTGCTATTTTTATAGATGAAAAATAGTTGAATATTGGAATCTTCTATGGTTCAACTTAATATTTTCCTCCTTCTTTTTGTCTGATAGTATCTATACAAAGTATATTTTTGTTCTGTTCCTTACCTGTTGGTATGCTAGAGTTAATTTTTGCCTATTTTCAATGTCAAAAAGAGTGAAAGTCTTCAGGGAAATAGTCAACACCAAGGAACTCTGGTGATTTGTCCACCGACAGGATAGTTTTTGCAAGCAACATTATCATAAAATTATGTTTTGGGGAAGCAGTGGGTCAATAACCTGCTTTTAAGGCAGTGTGGGATTTTATAAAGATAGCAAGGAATAAAATGGAGTAAGAGCACCATGCCCAAGATGTTTTCTTAAAATGATGGCTAGAATCCTATTGATTAATGCTGGTGAATGAGACGCCAACATAGAACATAAACCATCCTCAGTAAAATGGTGATCATGGATGGCAATTATGTTAATTATACTTTATTTAGTGGTGGTTTTGTTCCTGGAACATTACTTTTATTCAAGAGAAATTTGACGCATTGGAAAACTGGGTGTGTTGTGGAGATTCTTGTATATAATTTTTCAGTTTTATTCAGTTTCATAAGTCTTATGGGAATATTCTCAGTCCTGGATTTATGGACACCATACAGGGTATCTGCTACCAAAAGAGCATTCTACTATCAAGCTTAATGGAAAACGTGTTATTTCGCTGCTACACTGTTGTGAGCAGATGTTCCCCCAGCATTTCTGAATTGTTTTCTTTTACATGATGGGAAAACAAGAAGTCTAAAAAGAGAAAGCTAGGCATTAATTTTGGTGACCAGGAAACTACATTTGAGCGGGGATGAATATCTCAGTCTTGTCTTTGGGGTAATACTCTTGGTGACCTACACTGTGGTTGTCAGATCCGAAAACTTAAGTAGCAAATCTCAATTCTGTGTTAGCATAAGAATGGATTATAAATAAAATTTTGTGATACATTGGCACAGTCCTGGCACACAGGAGCTCGGTACCTTCAGTTGCACCTGCTTCTCTTCGCTTTCCTTTTTTGTACTGCAATGGCCACCGTCTGTGGAGAAGCTGAGCACAGTGGAAAACACTTCCATATCCTCTGCGTTAGTTTTCTGTGAGTAACAAATTTCTATAAAGCCAGTGATTTAAGACAACAAAAATGTATTCTCTCATGGTTCTGGAGACAATGTGGGGAGCACTATTTAGAGGTCAGAGAGAGTTGTTATTGGGTTGCAATTAGAGAGCTGGCAGGGCCAGGCCCTCTGTGGAGGGGAGGATCTGGTCCTCTGGTTCTCCCCTCCTCCACCCACAGGTGGCCTTGGCATTTCTTTGTGTGGCTGCATCACTTCAGTTTTCGAGACCAGCTCCTTCGAATCTCCTGCTCTTCACATGGCCTCTCCCTGTGTGCCAGCTCTTCCCCTGCCTCCTCCTCATGAGAATGCACATCATTTCATTTGGGGCCCATCTAGACAACCCAGGATGATGTACCCATCTCAGAATCCCCAACCACATCTCTAGAGACTTTGCAGAGCAAGACAAGATTCACCAGTTCCAGGGATTGGGATGCAGTTATACTTTGAGGGGCTGTTTCCAGCCCACCATAAGCTGCTTTGAGCATCTCTGATCTAGAGACCTGGCCTGACTTGGCCCTTTATCCTACACCTGCTTAGGTCTGGTTGATGTCTTCCCTCGCCTTCCTAAACATGGACCTAGGACTTTAAGATACACAATGGCAGCACCAGGAGTCCATCTCTAGTAATAAGCCAAGAGTCATTAGCAGATCTCCCTCTTCTTTTGTAGGGAAGCAGTTCCCTTAAGCGAAATCTGCACATGATAAATAAAGCTTGTTGAGGCAAGTCATAAAGTTGAATGCTGTGACAGTTGTCCCCTTTGACCTTGGAAATAGAAGCAACTCATGTCATGGATGTGCCTGTGTATACATGGGTAAAATGGTGGCTATGGATTTTCAGGACTAATGAATGTTAAATACCAGAATCTGTGTAGTTCCTTTTAAGTGATGAATTTTGTTATTGACATTTCCTAAGAAGATATGACAGAACCTTTCTACTTTGGAATATATATTTTCTTCTAAAAGGAAAAAGGATAGTTTTTACCTAGCATAAGACTTATGAAAGCTTTAAACATAATCCTTAACAAATCTAATATTCCTTAAATGTTAATTAACCTCTAAGAAAATTCTACAAAGGCTGATCCTCACTGATTATAGCCTGGAGAGCTCATGGTAAGGATGAATATATGTGTCTTCTCTCTGATGGCTGTCCTCTAGGTGAAATCTAGCTTATGTGGACCCCACGTGGATGATAAATTCTAAAGTCTTTTAAAACATTAATTGCCTGTTATGATGAATTTGTGTCTTACAGAGTTCCTTTTTGAACTTGGCTGGTATTTTGCCTAAATTGAAAGTACAAATTTTTAACTACATATGAGGTAGTATTTGATATCTATTATTCTTTCCTCTTCCACAATTCTATAATTCTGTCAAAATTGGTGGAGAACGAACACACACACACACACACACACACACACACACAGTGTGCATAATTTTATAGTCTAAACATTAGCAAATGAATGAGCAGATTAGTTAGAATCTGCATCTGCTGTGAGTTTCAGAAACTACAAAAGTTCTCAAACAAGAGATTGGTTAAAGTTAATAAGGTGAAATACAAAGCCTAGGTTGTATAAATGAAAGAAAAAGAGAATATATAGAAGGAAAACAAAGTTTGGATGGATACAAGAACTGAGCTGCGTTATACAATATCAGCCGTGATCACTCATGCCGCGGACAGCAGATCAAGACACCGGGTTAGTCTGTAAATGAGAAATAGAGAAATGAGGGATCAGTTCAAGCTATGTGGTCACACTCTTCCATGGCCCTTGCAAATCAATGGTAACTCTTATGGTGTTGTGAAGACTTAGGCTAAGAAGAGAAGAGGCAAGGGGATCACATCATGTTACCTCTCTGAAATAGTTTTTCCAGTCTTACTTTCGATGAATTTAGAGCTCTGTCTAAGCCATTTAGCTCTACCCCACTCACGAGCCTTTAGTTTTAGCTACTTACGTGTTTTTTCCATAAGAGCATCAATCACTTACAGCTTATACTGTGCCCTGCCAGTTCCTTTTGGAACCAATTTAAATGAGAAAAATAAAGGACGTTGGGAAAAATTATTTAAGTATGTCTGGTAAATTGTTTTACTATTCGAGAACAGTTTTGAAGACTGAAATATATTTTCCATTTGGTAGAATTTGGCCTTTTTTGTGGGCCACATTTGTGGAAATATGTTGAAATCTTAAATGTAGAGAATATGACTTACTGCTCTTGGTATTCCCTGCTGTCTCGAATGACATTATGGTCTGCACTGTAATATATCACTGGTCAGCAGTGTTAGAACCAAGGAGAACTCTAGTCTGCAGTGAAGCATGTGGATTGTGGTTCCCAGCTTTTCCTGTTCTGGATTCTTTAGATCATGGAGCAAGTATATAGACCCAGGACATTTTATCAATACACATTTTTGGGCATTTGAATTACAGCTCTTAGATATTAACACCATATATGAAACTTAGGTCTAAAAACACTGATAATTGTAAAAAAAGCAACAAATGTCTGTATATCCAAAATATATTTCGTTAAATGTGACTTTTCCTTTATTTCTCGTATTAATGTGGCGCTTGTTTTGTAGCCTTCTCTGTGTGTGTATGCATGTGTACTTGTGAACACTTTCATAGAGTTAAATATGTAAAATAGAATTTTTATTCTCTTAGCTAGTTGCTCTGCCTTAATTTTGTTCCTTCCAAATTCATTCTCCACTCAGCAATCAGGGAGATTTTGTTAAAAATCCCCATTTTTTTTTCCTTTTAAACTTATAGCATGAAGTGCAAACTCTTTACCCCAGCGTCAGAGTCTGCGTTAGGTGGCTTCTGTCTGCCTCTGCAATTTCAGCTCCATCCAGCTCTCTGTGCCTCAGGCAGTAGCTTCCTTTCCAGTTCTCTAGCATGAGGGGCCCTTCCTGCTCAGGGTCCTTTGCCCTTTTGGTTCCCTCTGCCTGGAGAGTCCCCTTGCTGTTTGTGTGCTAGTACCCTCTGTCCTCCTACTTCCTGGCTAACCGAAGTGCCTCAGGGTCAGGGAGGCCATCTTGAACTACTCCCTTCTTGAAGTATTCTTGCTGATTCCCACCATTAGCTGAACTCATCGGATTTGTTTCTGTATGTGCATGTTGTTTATATTCTCCCACAAGAGTTCACCCTTTAGTGTATTTGAAACAGATTTGAGCTGGCAAAAGTTCAAGTGCAGAGCTTACCTAAGGGGACTTCCAAACATCTTTTATAGATAATATGAATTTGTAAATTTGCTTTTTGTTTAAAATTTTTCATTGTATAAGGCTTTGGTTGAAATATAGAATTCTATTGCAGTTGGAAAGAGTTATCAGTTGGTTTATTACGCATGTTTAAATGCTAGAACTGGTCAGCATGTAGCACAGTCTGTATGAAAGCCTTTCTTGAGGAAGTGAAATGCTGGGTAAAAATTCAATTCTAAGCCTATTTCAGCCCCATAGATGAAGGCCTTTCTGTAAATGAAGTCTATTTCCTTCCTGCCAAATACATGTAATAAACAGTCATCACTGTTCCCATTTTTTTGTTGGTAAGAATGAGCCTCTTTTGGTGGCCACAGAGTTACTTTTGGCATTCCAGCATTATTTATAACCATCATTAGCTTTCCCCTTAGGTAGAATGTGGACTTTGTGTTTCCCCTGTGTGATTTCCATTATGTTTCATGTAATTCATAGAATTAAAGCTTCGCTGTTTTTCTTCACTGCATAGCAATAAACATGTTTCAGAATATTAAAAGGAGGTTTTAATGTAGAACCCAATTCAACTTTTTCCCCTCTTTTTAAAAACTGTTACTTCTGTAGTTTGGGGGATGTTTCCAAATATCAGCTCTCAGAAGATTTGATCCCATTAATACTTTTATAAAAAAAGTATCTTTAAAAAATGTTATGGTAATACTCAGCACCTTTCATATTCAGAATGTTTTCATGTGCTTTTCTCTGTTGGAAGATGATGTGAAAGTCTTCTTTTCTGATGGCTGAGAAACCTCACTTTGACCACTTTGTACCATACTAGAGACTGTTCCCCTGCTGTCAGGACTTGTCTCTGCCATCCAGGGCACAAGATCAGCTGGTCATTGTATTCTTTTGAGGTAGTTCTTAAGTAAACTTTAGGCCCATGCCTGAGGGGTGGGAGGGGGGAGCCTTCAACTTAAATATGTTAACAGAGTGCAGGACAGAACAGCAGGGTCTACTTTGAGAATTATTAATAGAGATACCATTCATACACAAAGGCATTCTCTGCTAGGTCATAAGTATGCTGACATTTTTGGAACAGGGTGGACCCTGTCATCCTGGCGCAGAGAGCCTTCTTCTAATGGCATTCTAGAAAAGGAGACCTTTGTGATATGTAGCTTAGGATACAAGCTTGTTTCTAATGGAAAACAACTGAACAGAAAGCAAATCTTAGCCTTTACTTATATATAGTTACTTGAGCCTAGATCACCACTGGGCTTAAGCAGAGGTTTGTAATTCTGATTTCTTTTAAAAATAAATAAATAGATAAATCCAGCAGTTTGAACTGAAAATGTAGGAGATTCCATAGACCTGTGTTTACCTGGAAAAATAGTAGTCACCAAGTTCAAGACCCAGAAAGAAATCATTCCTTCTCTTACTATGTGCAATAACTTTATCAAGGAAAGAGATGCAAAAGTATTTTGGAAAAATAAATAAAACATGATGCCACGAGTCTTGCTTACAACTTTAATAAATTTGAGTCTTCTCTTTGGTAGATCACCTGCTTGGTTCCTGAGTTAGGCTATGGTGAATTTTTATTTTCACATTTTAGGAGAATATTCTTTATTTCATCCTTTGGTCTTTATTGGAGAGCCTAGAACCTTAAAAACTCAGCTGGGCATGGTGGTGCATACCTGGAATCCCAGTGAATTGGGAGGCTGAGGCAGGAGGATCGCAAGTTCAAGGTCTACGTGTGCAATTGAGTGAGACCTTGTCTCAAAAAAGGAATAGGGGTGTAGCTCAGTGGTAGAGTCCCCCTGGGTTCAATTGCCTGTACTACAAAACAAAATGCCACTGTGATGAACTTAGAACCGCCTAAATTTCTTTCTTTCTTCCCATTTTCAGTTGCCCTCTTCCCCTACCCCCGTCTATCTCTTTGGGTACTGGAGATTGATCCCAGCTCTTTTTAATTTTTATTTTTGGACAGGGTCTTATTAACTTACTTAAGGTCTATGCTGAGTTGCAGAGGCTGGCCTCAAACTTGTCCTCCTGAACTGCTGGGATCACAGGCCTTTACCACTATGCCCAGCCTTAATCTCTGTTCTCATTTCCTTTCACTTCTCTGAAAATTAACACTTGCTGGTGAAATCAACTTTATGCTTTCTTCACTGGAGGCTGGTGTCTAAAAAGCAATCCTGGCAAACAGTGTAAAATAAAATTTGGAAGACATCTTGATTCTCATGGCGTTGTGCAAACTAGAGTTATTAAAGAGGATTAGGGACCACAGCTGGTGAGCAGATGGAATGCTTATAATTTCACAATCTTAGGTAGCCATAAACCCAAATCTGCACAAACTTCACTCTTCAGTTTATTTCACTTTAGATTTTGGACTGTGTAACCCTGGTCATATATGAACCTTTAATTGTTAGAGACAACAAACCTTAATAGGTCCCTCTTTTAGATGACATCATTTCTAATCCTGGTCATGCAGTTTCCTACTCAGAATTACAGTTTAATAATGAACTATTTTAATAATGAACTTACCAAAGGCACAGTAGGTAGAAAGTGAGAATAAGACATTTTTAATTGCATTTGAAATGTAGAAACATTTTAAGTTTGAACAACAAATAGTTCACAATAGCTAGACAGTTCAGTTACTTGCTGCTGAAGGAAATGCTTGAATCTGTCAGTGTCTTCAACTTTTTCTGTATGTCCATTTCTACTAGGAATTCTGCACCGTGCAATCAGGTCACCTGGACTAGACTTCTTCCATGGCTGCCTGCTCATAGCCAGGTCCACTTCTCTCTTCTGGCTTATTGCAGTATGGGGGACCTTACCCTTGCACAGAGCAACTTTATGCTTCTTCAGAAATAAGGGCCCGGGTCACACTTCCTGGTAGATCAGCATTTTTTTCCACAGAGGAAAGTGTTTTTGATACTTCTGCTCAATGGCTATTAAAAAGTGAAGTTAGAAATGTCATTTTACTAATACAAAATTTAATTTCAGTGGTTGTTACTTTATTTAGGAACAGCATCAGTGTCCACTGCGCTCTTTAGCACTTCTTTATCCTTACTGAAAGGCTCTAGAAAAGTGGCTGCTTGCTTCTCCTGCCAATATTAAGTGTCTGAAAATATAGAAAAGCAGTTGGAGCCATAAATAAGTTAAGCAGTCTGGATACACTCTGTACTCGCTGGTCAAGAAGAAAACAACACACAGACATTTCAGGTGTTGCAACATAGCAAACAGCTGTAGTTTATGGTCCAACGAAGTCTCTGTTCTTTTGGAACCAGTTTCTTTTTCTCTAAAGCCACAGTCAGCTGCAAAAATATTCTAACATGTGTTTTGGGACTAATTATTGAATGATACTCAGTGTTCTAGCCTCAAAACATCCTGAATGCTATATTCCTATATGTGGGGGAGGACGAGGACAATATTGTGTTACTGATACATTGGCACAAAATAGTCTGTAGAATTATCACTAATTATCAAATAGTCAGGAAATGGTCTTTTTTTGGACCAGCTTGTGGAAAGAATTCCAGTAGCTTCTCTTTGGACTTCAAAACTGACCTCCTGTAATTGGACGTGATACGGAAACAGTATAAACCTGTTTTAACTGCTAGTGTGATTATTTTGTACTGAACCAAGTAGCCTACTAATCCTTTGAGGCCCATAGATTTGTCTATCTTAGAAAAACTTGTTCTTTCCTCCTTACCTTTGCTATTCTTAAGCATGGGAGTGGCAGGAAGAGAGGTTTTAGAGGCCCCCCCCCCAAATAGACCTGAACTAAGAATTAGATAACTTAGGGTCAATACTGGGTTCTTTTAGATTTGCCTATGTGCTTTTGACCAAGTTCATACTCTCAAATTTATTGAATCTATATTTAATAGATAGGTATAAATAATACTGAATATATATTTGTGTATTTATGATACATGTGTTAATTTGCTAGGGCTTCTGTAACAAAGTACCCCAAACTGGGCAGCTTTAACAAACATGAATTTATTTTCTCACGGTTCTGGAGATTAGAAGTCCAAGATCAAAGGATTGTCAGGGTTAGTTTCCTTCTGAAGACTGTGAGGGAAGGACCTTTCCTAGGCCTCTGTGTCTTCTCCCTCTGTCTTCACATTATCATCCTTCTGTGCCTGTATCCACATTTTCTCCTCTTAAGAGGAGAAAAGTCATATCGGATTAGGGCTTACCGATAACTTCCTCTGAATTGCCTCTTTTAAAGTCTTATTTCCAAAATTGACCTCTATATATGTACTATGACTTGAAATGCATTTAAATAAATTAATTAAAAAATAAAAATAAAAAAAATAAGTCCTGTTTCCAAAAATAGTTGAATTCTTAGGTACCGAGGGTTAAGACATCCACATAGGAATTTGGGCAGGAATATAATTCAACCTATAGAAATATGTGAGCAGACTATCTAAATATAAATAATAACTATGATTTATAATTTTTCAACTGCTCTGGGTATTCAGAATATTTTAATAAAATTTATTCTAGCCGGATACATTGATTTAAAAACTAACACATTTTTCTTCCTTTTTAAAAAAATCTATAACTTAGGATTCACTTATTTGCATTCTTTATAGTGAATGCACAAGTGAAAAGATATGCACAGTTCTTTTTTTTTTTCTATTGTTGCTAGAGATTGAACGCAGGGCCTTGTGCATACTAGACAAACTGTACCACCAAGCTCCATTCCCATCCCTCAAAGATATGCTTTTTACAACATCAAAATAAGATGGAACCGTTTTATATATACCATTTGAGTTCCTAGTTCCTATCTTTTTATTCAACTCTTAGTTATGGAGGGTTGTTTGAGAGTTGATTGGGAAAGTTTGGATGAGGAATGGATGACTTGAATTGCTTATTGCCAGAAGAATTAAAGAAAGGTAAATTAATTTTTTTCTCAAGAGTAGATAGATGCTCATGTACCTCGGAAATTAAAGCCTGAGCACATGGCTGTATTTTACTCCAAGTGTCTGACTGCTAGGCAGCTTGCTAAAGTCAAGTCACAAAGACAAGTCTTGCTTGTATCCCACAGTAAAGCCAAGTAGAACTTTGTGGGTCTAAAATAAGGAAAAACACAAGGAGCGAGATCCTTCTACCATGCTTTTTGTTCACTGGAATTACAGAGAACTGCTAATTATGGGAAGAAAGGTACCACACTGGGAGTTCACACACACACTGTGGCAGCAAAGGGGAGAAAGGTGGTCAGGACATTAAGATTGCAACAGGGAGACTTGACTTTGTAGATCAAACTTTCCTATTTGACTGAACGGTTAATTGCTGACTACTAGGCATAAAAGAGTTATCCTGTGTTTCTTTAGAGACGTATAGTTTGTACACACAAGAAGCCTTTTGTGGAAAAGGAAACTTGGAAAACATATAAATTGGCTAAACCATACCAAAGTATTTTAGCGTCTCAAAACAACTTTGTGCATTCTGATTTGACTTTCTGATGTTAAGATTGGTATGCGGTGGATTGAAAAGTTACCTCTACTAGGTAAAATGCTCTGTCTTTTCAAAGATACTCAGTGGGTGAGGTCCAAGAATTCATTGTTTCTTCATGGGTAATGTCCTCAGTTGCATGTCTGTTGTCATAGCAGGGGTGATGGCTCTTGAGCTTTTTGCCAGGCATACTGTTAGTTATAGCTGAAGAAATATTTCTAATTTATACCAAACTTAAGATTCTTACTGAATTTATTTAGAATGCATATATTGGTATCCTATATATAACATTGTAGATCTACAGACTTTGGTTGCAGTTTTATCATAATGGGTTATTTGATATAACATTTCACCAACATACCTTTCCTTACAATTCACTCTATCTTGATGTCTTTTCTATGCTTGTTTATGAGAGAATAAAACTTCAGTGCATGCATTTGTGAGTAGCGTTTCTCTGACCATTTATTTAGTCGGATGTTCAATAAGTGTTCCTGTGCAAGCACCGAGTCAAGTACTTAGCAATCAGTGACACATGGCATAAGCATATTACTGTTCATGACCACTGTGTTCATAAAGCCCACCTTTCCTGGAGGGGCTTGGATATACTGTGAACAGGAAATTAACATGTGGAGGAAGGTAGGACGTTTGAGGACACCCTGCAAAGGCCTGGGTGATATAAGCAACACCTAGGGAAGAATTGCTGTTTTGTCAGAGGTGTGCAGGATGTGCAGTCAGCCAGAGTGGGAGAGGAGAGGGCAGACACACTTGCATGTTCTGAAATGTCCTTCTACTCCTGGTTAATATAAAGCTTTGTCTATCACAAATTAGCCTTTTATACTTTGCAGTTTTATATTAGAAATGTTGTTATAATCTCAAATAAATTATTTTAAAATCAATTATCCAGATAAGAAATTGTCAATGAGTGTAATTGCTAAGAGCCTTATTTTGAACCTTTTCTTCTGTCACTCATTCCTTTTACTATCCCTCTATTTTTTTTCTGTCCTGTCTTCTGTATTTCTTCTTGTGCATTTTTATTTCTCACCCACTTAGTCCATGACCCAAATGGCTACATTTATTCACAGGTGCCCTTCAAGCCTGATGAATCCAGGGTTTGGACACCTCCATTGTTAGGACATGGAAACCAAAGCATAGCTCATCATCTGTAGTCTTTGAAATGTGGCTGGTCAGAGGTACCATTTACAGAGCTGATTTGGGGTGTACACATAGTACTTAAGTCCTTGAACTTTTTAACTTAATTTTTTTTAACAGAGGAAGAATATCATTGTAGTAGAGAGGGGAAATACACATGCAAAGACATTATTAAGGTCGCTATTATGTTTCAGCCAATAGGGCAGCCCATTTGGACAACATAAATCCATCTACCTAGCTCAAGACAAATCCTTTGTACGGAAAAATGGACAATTTAAGTTGTAAATAATTTAATTTTATAATAGAAAAAGACAGCAAGATCAGTGTATACAGCTTTGGCATACAGTAGGTTTCTTGAAAACAATTCAGACTTCTTTAATAATGTGAACTTAGATTTGTGGATTTCTACTCTGTTTTGTGTGTGTGTGTGTGTGTGTGTGTATGAATGAAAAGGGAAAAGGTTAGGAGTGGAGGGCTTCTGGTCCTCAGTGTAGTCACCACTCTGGAGAAGAACCTCTCTAGGTAGTGGTGTCCTCCATATACCATTTCCTGCCTGTTGGTCTCATCTTCACTTTTCATGTTATTTCATTTCTCAGTTCAGTGCATTTAGAAGACAGTTCATTTTATTTTCTGGACCTGGGCAGATGGTGCTGTCTGTTTTGATTATCTGTTTTTTTAAAAGGCAAATGTTGATTGGAAAGAACAAGAAATGAAGCACAACAAGATTAAATTGAGAGCAGAAATTACATGATCCAAGAAGAGCCAAATGTGTTCTGTTTTTCTACTTAAATCTTACTATAGTTTGTATTTAAGTGCCTAGAGTTCAAATTTGGTATATTACAAAATGTTCACCTGAAATATAAAATGTATTTTGGGTTATTGGTGTCTTTAGTTTCAACTTTGTTTTCTAAAAAATAGGGAAACTAGAAGTGTTAAGATGGTTTTCTCTTTCTAGGCACATTTAAATAAGAAAATCCTTGGGTAAGAGGTTTTTTTTGACAAATCTAAAATGTTTGGATAAATTCTACTTCATGCTACTGAAATACCTCACCTGCAGTCTAGTGGTACTTTGTATTGTTTACTGTTGGCTCACATAATCTTAAACCAGAATACTTAACAGGTGTTGCAACAGAAGTTGTAAGCAACTGGACAAAGGGGACCAGAAAACAGCTTGAAGGGCCTCCTTGGCTGCATTTGGGACAAATTTGACATCTCGAAGAGTAATGATAGTAATGGAGCATTACAGATTTTAACATATGGAATAAAAAAAGAATCGGAATTCGTAGATACTTTTAAAAAGTGAGAGAACTGATTAACAGAAAGAATATAGAATTGGAAAATACCATCTTGCATCTACCAATATAATAATACCCTCTTTTTTTGTTTGTTTTTGGTTTTGTACCAGGGATTGAATCCAGGGGCACTGAGCCACATCCCCAGGCCTTTTCTTATATTTTATTTGGAGATAGAGGCTCACTGAGTTGCTTAGGGCCTCACTGAATTGCTGAGGCTTGCTTTGAACTTGTGATCCTCCTGCCTCCTGAGTTGCTGGGATTATAGGCATGTGTCACCACACCTGGCTATAATAATATCTTCTCACAGAGAACATTGAAGTTCACTATGACCATCTCTAAATGAGAAGAAGATATTTTGACAGTAGGGAAAGGTGTAGACATCACCTTAACCAAGCCATTAAATTGAGTATCTCCCAATGGTTCAAACCATGTTTTGTGCTTCCTTATGTCACAAAACAGGAAGTACATCTGTATAGAATCCTTTCCAAAAAGTGTTAGCCTAGATCCAATCATGAAAAAACGGGCCCATAATCCAGATAATGGTATATTGTACAAGAATACTAGGCTAGGGCCGGGGTTATGGTGCAGTGGTAGCATGCTCGCCTAGCACACATGAGGCACTGGGTTTGATCCTCAGCACCACATAAAAATAAAAAAATAAAGATATTCTGTCCACCTACAACTAAAAATAAAATATTAAAAAAAAAGAATACTAGGCTAGACTTTCCAAAAATACCAACTTTTTCAAGATAAAAGGCATAATGAGTTTCTATTCTAGATTAAAAGAAACTAATAAAACCTGACAGCTAATGTCACAATTGAGCCTTGATTGGATCCTGGATTGAGAGGGAAGAACCTAACGTTACCTTATTGGAATAACTGGAAAAATTTAAGTATGGGTGTTACATCTCTTGGTTGTGATGTCTCCATGGTTATATAGGAAGTCCTTGTTCTTAGGAAGGCATGCCAAACTTTTGGAGGTAAAATGTCATAAGGTCAACAACTTCCATTCAAATGATTCTAAAAAAAAAGTGTGTGTGTGTGTGTGTGTGTGTGTGTGTGTGTGAGAGAGAGAGACAGAGAGAGAGAGACAGAGAGAGAGAATGTAGAGATAAAGCATGAGCCTGCAAATACAGCAAAATGTTAACAATTGGCCAATCTAGGTGACGACTATTTGGGTATATTTCTTAGCTCAGGTTGCTATACCAAGATACCATAAGTATCTTCAACAACAAACATTTATGATCAAGGTGGTGGCTGACTTGTAGTCTGGTGAGGTCCTGCTTCCTGCATAAAGGACACATCTTGCTGTGTCCTCACATGGCTGAGAGAAGAAGTACACTCTCTTAAGACTTTCTCAGGTCACTAATGCCATTCATGGGGGCCCCATATGACTCCATCAAATTCTAATTACCTCCCAAAGACTCCCAACCTCTGACTACCATCACATAACAGGATAGGATTTCAGCATATGAATTTTGGGAGAACATAAAAATATAGCCCATAATAGCATTCATAATTTGCTTCCAGCTTTTCTACAGGTTTAAGATGTTTTAAAATATGTATCTTTACAAATTGGGCAGTTTCACACAAAATTTTGCATTTCCATATTCCCTGAAAAAAATCGGAATATCTGTCAAACTTAGACCCCACAAATGATTGATTGGATGTACTACAACTGCCCCCTTTAGATAAGCAAGGGCCTTTCCAATTTTCCATAGTCCTTACCCTTCTCTTTTGCCTTACATGTTTATTGACATAACCTTTCAGGTAGTTATAGGTATTGTGATCTATAACCCTTGCTGGTTTCTTGAGCAGGATAGGTTATATCATGGATGCAAATGACCTTTGCATATTTAAATGATTCTGGTGAGTTACTGGAGCCCTAGTACATGAAGTTATGTCTGGATTTGATCCCCATTTTAGCTGATGGGGGTTCTTATCCCCAAATAATTTAGTCATATGAGACATAATTGGCGAACTGTTAATATTCAAACTTCAAAACTTGCTATATAGGTGGTATGAATATTAAAATTCTCTTTCAGATGTAATGTATTACAGAATCCCGTTTTGTGAATTCCGCCTGCCAGTCCTCATAGTCTTGCAAAAGTATTGAATAAGCTACTTGAAAAATTTTCAGTGTGCCAAGCCAAATCTTAATGAAAAAACATTTTGTGGAAACATTTATAGATGCCGCTGCAGAAAGTAGTGCATAAACTTTAATTACCTTTTTAAGTCGTTCTGTCCTGTGTTTAAGCAACTGCCTTCCTGTAACACACCCAGGGAGGGCACCAGCTCTTTCTGGATAATCATGGAGTTGAGCCTTCCTCAAAATAAAAGAACTATATCTGGCACAGGTTATGCTCAACAAGCTAGTAAACAGTTTAAACACCTGCGGGGGAGAAAAGGAAAGGAAGACTGGTGTTGGTGTTAAGCTTGCCAAGCTAATACCTATTTCTGTGGAGTTTTCATCCTGTTTAATTTGGAATTTTAAAAAATACTAGTTGCTTTTGTCCAGTTCTACACATGTATTTGATTTTTGCCTTGTGACATAACCATAAGAGTATTTCATCGGGAATTCAACAGAAATAGAATCTCCTAATATTTCACGCAGAATCCAATTTAGTTGACATCAAAGATGACTGAAAGACAACCCTTGAGTCGATGGTACTTTCCTTTCTCCCTGAATACAAAGGCTTCTATATTGTTTGTTTTACTACCTACGGTGTCGCACAGCCTTTGCCCTAGGGCCCATGGCCTATGGGTAGATCTTGGGCCAGGAAACAAAATCATTCTTTATACTGAATTTCAGAAATAGGGATACAGACTAAGAGAAAATTAGCCCCCATTGTCCTGTTTACATTTTCTGGCCATCCCTCCTGTCCAGCTGGGCACTCCACCTGCAGAAAGAATTTCTCTCTCCTTTTCTCCTTTGCTCTCTCAGGTTCCAAAATCTGATTGGAAACTAAAGCAATCTTGAAAGTATTTTCCTAGGACCGGAATGCAACGTCACATAACTTAGGTTCACCTGCCATCTGCTTTCTTTGTCACTGTTGAGAGTCCAGTATTCCTTTGACTTCCTTTCAGAATTCCAAATGGAGCAATCACTTAACGAAGATATTTCTGGAAATTTGCCTTTTGGGATTAACTGTGTTGTCCTTATAGTATGCAAATTTATTCTTCGGTGGTGATAGATGTCTTTAATATTTGAATTTAAGGCTATTACCTGGAGATCATAATTACTAAATAGAGGTTCTAGGTAATTAATCCTATTTTTATGCACTTACTGATTCCTTTTTTTCCCTAGCATAAGTACTATTTTAAATATGATGATAGCCAATTTATTTTCTGAGTAGAAAAGCATCTTAAAAGCATTCTTAATATTTTCTTCCTTCATCCCTATTTATTCTCACAGACGTTAGGAGGCACTGATTAGCTATCTAGCTTGTCCTTATTATTGAATCATATTTTTCATTTACATTCAAAAGTATTTATTTCAGTTCATTTAATTATTATATTGATGATTTGTTTTTTTCAGTGCACAGTATTCAGGATTAAATCCAGGGGTGGTCCACTGAGCTACAACCCCAACCCTTTTTATTTATTTTGAGACAGGGTCTTGCTAAGTTTCCCCCAGCCTTTCTTGAACTGGTGATCCTCCTGTCTCAGCCTCTCAGTAGTTGGGATATAGGCAAACACAGCCATGCCTGGCCTCGTATTCATTGTTTGCTTTTGATTTTAAGCTTCTTATCCCCAAAATGGGCCTGTGTGGATGCTGCATATTCTCTCCCCCACCCCCTAGTTGATTGTGCATGGTTTCTTAAAGAGAGTAGCTATGTCAGTTCCTTGGCAAATGTGAGAAAGCATTTTATGTTATGATGGGCATATCTGCAAGTGAGCCCTGTGGATGAGAGTTAGACTGAAGGTTCACAGAAAAATGATCTTGATCTCACTCCATTGGAATGAAGGCACTGCTACAACCATAAATACGTTCTATAGCTCGCAGCTACGTGTGGAGCTGTATTTCTTTTCTAAGAAGGAAAAAATTTAAAACAAACCAAAGAAGTAAACTGTGTTTATAAAGGGGGATATTTTAATTAGTTTAGGCCTTGGAGTTATTCAAACAGTCTGAACCTAACGTTTCTTTTTGGAGCAAACATGAAAACCATTATTTACGGAAAGTTTAAATTTCACATGACACATTTTCCTTCTATGTGTGTGGGGATTTGTTTTGTTTTTTTCTTTTTAAAAACTATATTTGCTTTGCTTGTGTATTTTTATTTAACCTTCCTTTTGCTAAAAATGCTTTATTTTCTTCATAGGAGAGTTGCTTTGGGGGAAGGAAAGACTTGAGTCTAGGAACAGAGCCCCTTCCCTTTTTTGGCATTTCCAAATGGGCTGTTCTCAGCTCACTGAGGGCATGTTTGAACTAGAGCCTCCGACCTTCATACTTGCTCAAGAAATCCCTGCCCCCCAGTGTACCCGAATCTGCAAAACCCAGTGCACCTTCTGGGTGTGATGCTGTCCTGAGTGCCTGTCATCTGTTTTTACTCCTTTGCAGGGAAAAGTCTTTCACATACTAAGTGGACAGGATATCAAGTTTGGTTGTCATGTCCATCTAGCCAGCTGGTTGCCAATGAAATGGAAGCAGGAGGAAGAACAGTTTTGATCTGGTTGCTTACTTTATAGCCAAGAAGAAAAGAAAAAAATACAAAGTTGGTCCCTAGATTTGTTTCAGAACTTATTCATTTACTTCTTGTAAACCAGAAGGAAGATAAGCAGCTTGTCTGTATCCTTCCATGGGAACTTTTAGGACAATGTCTTGTTTAGGTGTCACACACCAAGTTCTTTAGGGAAAAAGCAAAAGCAAGACATAATTTCCCTTTAAACTTGATAATAAAAGAAGATATCTTAAAGGCAAGTCATAGAGTTGTTTTATTTATTTTTGTGAGGGATTAGCTAGTCTTCCTTTTCTTCCTTTCCCTTTTATAATACAGATATGGGGTGGGGTGGGGTGGGGTGGGTGGAGTGTGTGTGTGTGTGTGTGTGTGTGTGTGTGTGTGTGTGAGAGAGAGAGAGAGAGAGACAAAGAGAAGCTCGATCCAAACTCTAACAGACACTCCATTCATATAGCCGGGCTCCGAAGGTGTTTTATGTGAAGGGTGCTCATTCATCAATTGCTCTGAGGCAGCCATACTTAAATCACACTTAGGGAGACGTAGGCCAAGGGCTTAGTTAACTCAGTTATTTAGGGAGTAGAATTGTGAGTTTTGACATTTTCGTACCAAACTGTGAGCTTTCATGCAAGAGTTTATTTAATATGTGGTAAGGAACTGTCACTTTAGTTCAGTTGAACAGATTTTATTTTCATTCTTGTTTGTGCAAATTGTGTGCCTGAAATTTATTTACTTTTTTTTCTTTTGTCGGTAGCAGCACAAATGGAAAAGCATTACATAAATGTGGCATACATACATTTTTTTCTTCTTTTTCCAAATTTGTGATTAGAAACTGGAAAGGAGGACAGAATTCCAGTCTGGCTTTGATGCTGCCTTTCTCCCGATCTAGCAGGGTGGTGACCAGACACAGGAGGCAGTGATTGTTCTGTACTCAATTCCCCTTTTTATTTTTGCTCATTTCAGAATCCTTCATTTATTTGGCTCTATGCATGACCCACTTATTACTTTTTTCTCATATACCTTCTTCTTGGATCAATGGGCCTTTACTCATTTCGTAACTTGGAATTCCAAGTTTATAAAAAAAAAAGAAAAAGGAAAAAAAACCTCTCTTGTGCAACATGGAGTGTCTCCTCTGCTGTCTTCCCTTCTTCCTGTCCACCTCAGTTGCAAACACCTGAGATTCTTGACTCTGTGCTGTCTCACATTCTTCCCAGATCTCTGTGAACTCACTGTGATGCATTCACCGGTTCTCATTTTGGGACCAGGTTCTAGGCATTTTCTGACATCCCTATTTGAAAGCAGGTGGGTAGGGGGCCCTCCAGTTTTTGTGGATGAAGCATCCTTTTAAAATTCTTTATTCTTTCAGACACCATGTCTAATGCATAGTCGTGAGGAGTTTTCCATTGCAAGTCTCTTTAATTCTTCCCTTCTGTGTTGAGCAGGAGGTCATACCAGTTCTCCTTTTATTACTTCAGGAATGGATCTGGTTTTTAACCTGAGATAATTCAGTTGTGTCATTCATGGCAGACGGAAGCATCACCCCCTTCAGCTAGTCATTTGAATGTTTTTAGCTATGTGAGTGTTTGAATCCAGAGTCTTTTCAAAGCTTCCACTAACCAGAGACAGAGGAAACCTCATCTTTAACAATTGCACCAGTTGATTTATTGCAACTGTTCTTAGGTTTTGGTTTTGGTTTGAGGGATTTTACTGACAATTAACTTTTGAGATATATTATATTTGCAGTTTACTTAGTAGGGGCCTCCAGAAAATGTGAGGATTTGTCCACTTTTGATTTATAAGTATATTTCATTATCTATCTTAATATCCATCATTTATCTCTATCATGTATAATTGTGAATACATGATTATAAATGAGCTTTTGATTTTTGGTTTTGTAAATGTGGATTTTCTTTTAAAAGGTTGCTGTTTATCATATTACCACCAGCCCATTCATTCTACTCAACTGAATAATAGAAAACAGGTTCTTCTAAACAGAATACGATGGGAAAAATGAAGACCTTAACTAATCCTTCTGAAGCTTAGGGTGGTGTCAACTAGAAGTTTCTGTGGTTCTTAACACAGACTTTGTTCATTTGTTCAGTCAACAAGTATCTTCTGAGCTCTAGCCATGCAGGACCCATGCTGGGTGCGTGGGTAGATGGTGGCCATGTCCTCAGTAGGGCTCAGCAACCTTCAGCCTGTCTTTATATAATGCACAAAGGAACATGCTCATTACATTTGAAAGCATTGTGAAAATAAAAACAAAAAGGAATATGTAACACAGGCCTGTAGAGGTCTGCAGAGTTTAAAATATCTGGTTCTTTTCAGAAAAAAAAAAAAAAGTGCCTTCTCCAGGCCTGTAGTATACCTGCCTTCCTGAACCCTGCATGTCCGTGGGAAAGACCAATTATAAGCAAGGGAAGAAATAGAGGAGAGAATTCTTCTTAGATTTTTTGACAACATGTAAGAAGGCAAAAGGACTTGATAATGCCAAAGTTAGGCTGGGGCCAAGAGTTGAGGTTAGAGTGAGATTCTTTGAAGTGACTTGCAGATTAGATCAGAACAAAGAGAGACCCAGAATAGTCAAAGCAATCCTTAGCAAGAAGAATGAAGCAGGAGGCATCACAGTACCAGACCTTAAACTATACTACAAAGCTGTACAGAGCTATAGTAACAACAAACAGCTATAAACAAAAAACAAAGCTGTAGTAAGAAAACAACAAAAGCAGTCCTATAAGGGGCGGGGCTAACCCGCTCTTACCCCCTAGGCCCACCTCCTCCTTCGCCCTCCAAACGCGGGCTCATCCTCAGAGCTCTGCTAGCCGCTGGTTCCTAGAAAGCTTCTTGGGTGCCCTCTTTGTGATTGTGTCAAGTGTGTTGTGAAAATCAAGAAGCTGTTCTAACAGATAAAATTTAAATTCTATCATTTTTCCTTTTTGGGACTTGGGTATACATACTTGCTACCTCATCCTCTGCCCCAAGCACTTTTTCCTTTTCATTTCTAAAACATAGAAATGTTTCATTTCTAAAACATTCTTGCCCCACTCTGAAATATGCCCATTTCCCCTTCTTATTAAGATACATTATCCGTCCAGTTGATCAGGCCAAAAGCTAGAAACTCCTTGATTCTTCCTGCTTTCTCACCATCGCCTGTCGGGTCTAACCTTCTTTCGATACCTACACCCAGTCCTCTTTCATCATCTTTCCTATCAACTCTAGTCCAGGCCAGCTCTACCCTTTAGGTGGTGCAGCAGTATACTGATTGGTCTTTCTGCTTCCACAATGATCTTTCTTATGTCCCTTGTTCATGCAGGAGCGAAACTAATCTCTGAAGTCAAAGTAAAGTCATGTCAGTCCCTCCATTTAAATACTCCAGTGGCACATTAAAAAATAGGAACCGTACCTACATACATGTATACATACATACTGAACTAAAAAATTTAAACTTCTAGGCCCGTGTGGACTGGCCGTGGTCTCTTCAACCCCATCTCTCTGATACCCTCTGCTTCTAGCTGTATTGGTCTTCCTGCTTAACCTTCTTAAGACCTTTTCTCCCTTGTTGGTTTTTGAATTATTAAGAAGAACTTTGTTCTGGTTGACATTGTGGTTATTTAAAACTATGCAGTGGCAAAGCGAGTTAGTACATCATAGTGAAACCTTCACCCCCTACCCCAAAGACAATCCTGATTTTCATTATCAGCTTTGTAGAACCAAAAACAGGGCAACTAACTGACTGATAGCTTTAGTTAAGAGGCCTTGGGAAAGGAAATTGACAATTTTATTGCCTTCTAATGGTATTGTTTTTCTTTTTTTGCAATGCAGAGTATGAGTTGGAAGTAAAGAGGGTGCAAGACATTCTTTCGGGAATAGAGAAGCCACAGGTATGTCTTCTGGATTTCTTAGCATATATAACACTTTCTTAAGTATCTCAAACATTCTTTTCTTTCACCATACAGTAAGTAAGCAAAAGGATCCCTTTCCATTGCACATTATGTATAAACTGAAAATAGTGGTCACTTATTAATGGAGCATGAAAATACAGAACAGTGGCCTTCTGCGTAGTCACCCACTGAAATACCTTGGTTTAAATATCCTCAATACAATTTGTTATTCTTCTTGACTTCTAAGGATGGATGTTTTTCCCCCTTTCTGGGATCTACAGAGAATTTTCATTTGGTAATTTCCTTTTACCTGTATAAATCTAGTAACAATAATTTCTGAAAAACCTCAGAAATCTCAATTGTTTTTCTAAGTAAATTTCAAAAATTTAAGTATTAGCTGAGAAAGATGAGTTCAGGACATTGGGTGCAGGGGTAAGAAAAAATCTGTGGGAGCTATGATACTGTGAGGTTTTAAGTTTGATTTTGCCAGGTGCTTTGAAATTCAAGTGAAAAATTCAGAATGTTGATTCAGCCTTTCATGTGAGATTAGAGAGCCAGAGTTCTTTGGAGTGTTTTCTAGCTGAATTGGAAAACCTTGATTCTTCATGTGTTTCAAATACTGAAGCTTTTTCACAGAAGCAGCCAAACATGCCTCAGGGTACATAGCTGGGTTTGACTAAACCTAAAAACATGGGTATGCTGGAGGAGGGGCACAGCAGGGCACTTGTGGAGGACTGGGGCCTTGGTGAGGGCTGGGGAATCTGTGTACAAGTGTACACTGTGGAACGGAGCAGGCTGCCACTGGGGTAAGTAATCTGGGCTGCATTTTCAGAATGATCAAATAGTTGGAAAATGAGTTAGAGCAAGAATATGGACCCAGGGAAAGAAGTGTTAGGAATCTACTACCACAGTCCTGGCAAGAGACTCTGGGGCTCTGAATTAGGGTGATGAAGTCACACGTGACATGGAGAGGCCAGGGACTAGGGCCATTCTAGAGATTGGTGGGGCTTTATAAGTGCTTTAGTCAGCTTTTGGCCACTGTGACCAAAAAAAGACCCAACAAGAACAACCTAGACGAGGAAGAGCTTATTTGGAAGTCATGGTTTCAGAGGTCTCAGTCCATAGAGGGCCAACTCCATTGCTCTGGGTCCCAAGATGAGACACCACATCAAGCAGATGGGTGTGGCAGAGGAAAATAGTTCAGGACATGGTCACAAGGAGTCAGAGAGAGCTCTACTCACCAGGTAGCTCTCACCCCAAAGTCATACCCCCAGTGATCTTACCTTCTGCAGCCACACCTTACCTGCCTACAGTTACCACCCAGTTAATCCCTATTATGAGATTAATGCACTGATTAGGTTTAGGCTTTTATACCCCAATCATTTCACCTCTGAACTTTCTTGCATTGTGTCACAAATGAGCTTTTTGGGGACACCTTATATCTAAACCATAGCAATAATCTGTTAGATTATATAGTGTCATGGACAACTGGGCTTTCAGGTGTAGATGCTTCTTCTTGGGAAGTGCATCCTTTAAGGCGTTTCTCACAATTGCTCTCCATGCCCTTCAAGTGGAATCCTCCTTGTCGTTCTTACTTAGTCTCGCCAGTACTATCTCCATTTCACTGTGCCCTGAATGTATCTTTGCTATTGTATTTACTATATTATACTCCATTTGCTTAATTATGCATCTTTCACAGTTGTCTGTAGTTCCTAAAGGATGGGTTCATCTCTGTGTTCTTTGTATATCTTGAGTGCCATTCTTGGATGTGTTGTTTCCTGGCAGAGCATTCAGAAAGATAAATGTAGTGAGCAGTCACAAGTGTCTGGGGGACTTGGTGCTGTGGAGAGAGGAGGATCGAGGCACGGATTGGGAGATCATGTGCATAGGAATGATAGGTGTTGGAGTGGGTGATAGTTTTGTGGGTGGGAGATGGTGTGTAAGGAGAGATTAGAAAAAGCTGATTGACAGAATCATGGGGAAAACTTTTATTTATAGTACAGCAGAAAGAACAAAAATCCATAGGGAAGACAGAGGAGTCAAAATCAGAGAAAGAAGGCACAGCAACATATTCATTCATTGTTCCAGATGTCACAAGACCTGACAGTCAGGTCTCAGTCTTATGTGTGCACACAAGTGCTTTCCTACAGGTATTTCAAGTCAGTTCTCTACAGCAAAAGTGGCACAAGCCATGTTTCTGAGGATGCTTCGCTTAGCAAATAAAGGGAATATTTATTTGGTCCTTTTCCTTGATCTAGTGTTTATTAAACCCATGATCTTCACAGTTTTTAGACCAGCGTAGACAGAAAGCCTTTTTGTAAATAACTATGATGTGAGGTATAATATAGTAAGATTGTCATCTGAGAACTATTGTCTGTGTCACTTGGGAACAAGGATGACTTGGCCATAGAGCAGACATATGTTGGTTCTGCCATCCCACCCTGGCCAGGCAGCTGTGCCACCAACATGGAGTGTTGGCTGATCAGAGTTCAGTGCCCTTAGGCCTTTGAATCATATAGCAAGTACTCATTGTTCTTGTTGGTTGCCCACAAAATAGCCTTTTGAGAATTGGTTGATAGTACTGGCTTGTCTACCAATTTTGTGTCTTACTGTGAGTTAGTTCATTGATGATCTGATTTTCTGTATCTGGTTCTGTAAGTCTTATAGTTTATTCTACCATTGCTGAGTCTTATTGACTCTGGATACCAACTAGGTTGAGTGCCTAGGTCTGCTGAGCAGAGAACAAGACCTGTTATATTTACTCAGGTAAATGCTACAGGTAGTGGCAGGAGTCAGGGATCATCAGTTTACCTGGATGGGACCCTTTTTAGTATCTTCCACCAAACTGGTAAAATGGCTTTGGGGCTATAAATCCATGCAAAAGACAGCATTTTCATATCCGCGTGGTTTAGGTAGGTACAAATACAGTGAGTGTAGCCACGGATTTTCCATAGTCCTATAAAGCCGGAGTTGTCAGTTTTGCTGTGCAGGCAGCATGCTGTCTAGGATTGGAAAAGCCAGGCAGAAGAACTTTCAGAAGATGAGTAGAAACAGTAAAGTCTCAAGTAGTTACAAATCTCTAGATCAGCTTTCTTTCCGAGTGTTTTTTAACACTGAAACTTGCATCCTATCTTTTCAGCAATTTCATGAAAATCGCAGCACCTGGTAAGAAGTGGTGTCTTTGGATGTGGTGTCATCAGTATGTGGGTGGTGGTTGTTGCCAACCACCCTCTTGGGTCAGGGACACTGGATGGCATGGGAAGCACATCTTGGTCGCCTAGGCTGAAGGCGTTAGACAGTCCCTCTGGGGTCTAGAACGCAGATGTCTCTGGGGTCAGGGTCATTCTGCCTATCATACTGCCACTATGCCTCATAAATCCTCTGCCTGGTAACAGCCCACTCATCCTTTCCAGCCCAGTGAGTTGTTTACATAGTTTTTGTTTCTCCCTTCCATTTTCTCCACCTCCTACTCTTTCTCTCTTCCTTATGATGGTGTCTTACTTATCTTTGTGCCCCTATTACCTAGCTCTGTCCTTGGTACATAGTGAACCCTGAACAGGTGTTTGCTGAATGAACATGTGGCCGACTGCAGCAGCTATAGCGAGGTTCTGGCAGGTAGGACTGATGCCGAAGGCTGACTAGCATCAGAGTACTAGGCTCAGCCAGCGTGGAGCAGTGCTGGGACAGCCAGGTGCCAGAGTGTAGGGCAGCAGCCAGGAGGGGAAGACATGTGCTTTGTATTCAGACACTCTGGCTGTTGTGACCCTGTGACCCTGTGACCCTGGGTAAGTTATATCCCCTCCCTATGCCTCAGTTTCCTCATCTTCAAAAGATAAGATCTGAGAAGTTAACATACTAGTCATAGAATACTTGAACAGAGTAATATTGTTTTTAGCTTGTAGCATATCATTAAGTAAAAGTGAAATTCCCTGTTACATTCTTAAGGATGGGAAGGCCACCTTCCCAAGAAAGAAGTAGAGTCACCCTAGAAGGTTGGGAACATATGGTGAAAAAGGATTATGTTTTCTCTTTCTTTCTCTTTTCTTTTCTTTTTTTCTTTAGCCATATTTGTTAGAAATTAAATAAAAGGCATATATTTTTCTTTGAGGTTTTTGTAGATGGTTTGACTTAGGTATGGAAACAATGACTAGGACTTATGGAATCAGTCATCTGATTTTAAGCATCTTGATTGAGCAAATAATTTACATTTGAGAGATCTAGATACTATAAATTGCCAAATACTTAGTTTCACTTTAATTTCATTAAAACAGTATACTAAAAAGAGTGGAAATATGTCCTGGAATGTTAGTAATTGGGTGCTTTGGGAACTTCACTGCAGTGGCCACTGCTGTACTATAGGAATAAGCTTGGTATTTTCCTAAGTGGTGGAGGAATTAGCCAGCCACCTCCAACCTAATGTGGTCTCATCTCTGATGGTGGTGCTAGATGTAGTTTCCACATCCTGGTGGGCTGTTTATTTTCTGGATGTAAGTAAATATAACCTGGAATTGTGGTGCTACATTGTTTCTATTCACTCATGTTTGGCTTGTGGAAACAATTGATTTGTTGGTCCCAGAAGTGAAAGCTGAGAGATACACTTCCCTGGGAGAAGCAGCTCTTAGAAAGATAAACAGTAGCTTGTCGGGAATGATCTGAGGTATAAAGCACTTAAGTTATGGAAGCAGATGATGGTGACATTTTTAGATCTGAGTATCCTTTTTCTTTGACCTTTTCCTTTCTCAATTATATTCCTTTGTGTTGTTATTTCTTGTGATGGTTCTTTAGAAGCAAAACCAGTATTTCTATGGTAATATTTCCTTAGCATATTCCTTAATCAGATCAGTAGGCCTCCCACATAGTTAAATCCAAATGCCAGACCTAATTTAGAAGCTGTTGACTTACAAAGAAGTATTTTTAATGCAAGAGTAACAATTTAGTAACTAAGAAAAAAGTGGTATTTCTGATCTAAATAATGAATATCATTTCCATATAATAAGTTTTGAGAATAAAAACTGTAAAATTTTACAGAATAGTATTAAAATACTTAGATGACCAGGACAGAAGTGGCAAAGACACAGAGTGGCAGGATTATGTGCTAGATAGCTATAAGGTAATAAGATAATGGAATTTTATAATTCATACACACAACTACTCTCAAGGTGTGGTAGGAGAGTTTCCCCTCTCCCTCCTTCTTCCTCTCTCTCCCTGGTACTGGGGGATGATCCCAGGGGTGCTCTACCACTAAGCTACAACCCTAGACCTTTTTTTTTTAAAAAAAATTTTGAGACGGGGTCTTTCTAGGTTGCTGAGGCTTGCCTCAAACTTGTGATCCTCCTGCCTCAGCTCTCAAGTCTCTGGGATTATGGTTATACACCACCGCAGCTGGCTTCAAGTTAGAATCTGTATTTAATAAATACATAGGCAAGACTAATTTCTAATCAGTATTGATCATTTAGAAATAGGTAATTTTTAAGTTCTTCAAGGTACTTAAAATCAGTTTAACTATTTCAGATGCAGACTTATACTGGTGTACTACATAATAGACCATTTTATGTCACTAGTACAGAAACAATATCAGATTGCACCTTATCCAATAATTTCATAACTAGAGATCTACACTTTCACTATCATTAAAGAGAGTTCAACTTCCAGTTATGACATATTCATAAAACATCAGCAAGCCAGTTAGGTTTATGCTGCTGAACGCTTTTGGGGGAGGAATCAACAGACAAGATGATCATTCTGATGCTTCCATCAGCATACCTTTGCTCACTTCACTGGTCACTGCTGGCAAGATACTTTGAGCACAGAAAGAGGCTTGGAATATGAAGTTCCGGAATGAGTGCTATTGCCCTGATGAGGCTGGGACCCAATGGAGTTCCTAAAGTTCCAGAGCTTTTAGTAAGGTGTCACCTCCCGGGACACTTGGAGTAAATACATCTGCTGCTGGAGATTCACCTCTGTGACAATCTCTTGAAAGATACACTGTGATTTCCTGAAATCAGCCTTGAAGTGGTAGTGAGTTCCAAGTTTTAACTGAGGCCAAGAACTGTTTCTCTCAGGATTTCAGTGCCGAAGGAAGGGAAACTGGAGGCCAGGCAGGAGTCATGGAAGGGAGGGAACAGGAGAGGAGCATGGCCCCAGAGGCGGTCGTAATGTTGGTGGCAGGCTGTTTAGTTCAAGAAAGGAATTCACAGAAACCACTTTTCTTTGAGAATGATGCTGAGTTCTCAGAGCATGTGTCTGATAGGCTGGCATTGGAAGGTTGCATGCCCATAGGTACCATGTTCACGTAGTAGTCTGCCTCCTGAAGCCTTGCTTGCAGTCTAGGAAGTGGTAGACATTATTTTACTGATGCTTCCAATGTTGTATATCTTTGTTCTTTTGAATGATAACCAAGTTTTTCAGAAAAAATAAAGTAGATTTGTAATAACTGTTGCAAAAGGGAAAGTATAAAGGACTGTGAATTTATGGATATTTGTGTGGTATCTAGAACACTAGCATCTGACAGCTATTTCAAGATGTGCTGGCACTTGACACCACCATTCATAGAATCAGCATCACTACATGCTTTGTTCTGGGAATGGTGCAAAGCAGCCATTTATCGCCTCAGTGACTTGTCTCACAGAACCTAATCAGCCCCCTCTTTCATTATAAGCTGAAGTCTTCACAGCAAAATATCTCCTTTTAAGTTAAAAATCAAACACGACACCCAGTACCTCAGGATTGTTCATCAACACATGTAAAGGGATTCAGTGTACAGAAGGAATTCCGTCTTCAAATGTGGTCAAGAAAACACTCAAAAAAAAAAAAAAAATCAAGTTGTCTCATTATTATGAAATAAACATCAAATAGAGATACTAGGGAAATGTGGCTGGAACACAAAGGCAGCAGTGATGGCTCTGACTCGGGGGTCTGGAAGGCCAGCTCAGAGCCCTTACCTGAACCAGTCTTGGGTGCTCGTGCTGCCTCTGCAGTGTATGTGCATCCGCCCTGAGGCCTTCACACACCTGTCTCTCCTCACCTGGTCAGCACTCTGTGAGGCCAAAGATCTTATCTTAATCATTCTTGTATCCACAACCCCTCACAGTGAGGTGTGATAAAACATACAAAGGCAGCATTGGAACTGGGGCTAGAAGTTTGTTAAAACCAAGCAAGTGGGAAAGTCCATAGCTAAGTGACAAGGGCGTGAGGGGAGTGGAGAGGCAGAGCAACAGGAGCCACGAGGCTATCATCCAGTGTCACCTGCGTCAGAAACTCAGGCTGTCACGTTCCCTTTGATTCATTTTTTTATTTGACTATGATTTAGGCTGTGCCATTTGGGAGTCCCTCTGTGTAGTGGGGGGAGGTAGACAATGCCATAAACAGAATCGGCCATGACAGTGATACCCATGAGGCTCTGCAAAGCGCAGGAGTGAGGATGAGTAAGGACTTCAGAGAAGGCTACTTGGAAGTAGTAGGCCCAGCTGGGGTCTGGAAGGATGCGTAGGAGTCTCATTAAATAATCAACTAAATATATCGTGATGTTCTATCTGTTTAAGAACAGAACGAAGTGAAGCAATCTCTGCTAAAAGTGGAATAAATGAGACTATAAAAGGATACTCAGTATTTGTTTTCCATATTTATTGTGTATTCAAATTATTTTGTTACACTTTCATATTCCTTATATAATATCAGTGACACAAATAGAAGATAAAAAACAGTGACTGAATAATTTATACATTTGCATGTATTAACTAAATACAGTTATAAAGTCTTATGAACATTAAGCTTTAGTATGTCTTGTTTATTTTTTATTTTCTCCATATTTTTATTGGTGCATTATAGTTGTATACAGTGTTGTTACATATTTGTACATCCACACAATATAAAAATATAACTTGGCCAGTATCATTCCCTAGTATTTTATTTCCCTCCCTCCCTTCCTCCCTCTCTACTGATCTCCCTTTGATTTTCATGACCACTCCCCTTTTCCTGTTTGTTTTCTAATGTGTTATCCGGACCAATGTCCAGCTAGCAATAAATAACCTTTAAAAAATTAAAACTTTAAATTTCTGTTGTCAGATTTATTTTAAGAGATTAGACATGTACTTTAGGTTGGGTTTATTAAAGAGAACCTCTGAAACAAAGATTTGAAAGCTGAGTGCAGTGGCTCATACCTGTAATCCAGCGTCTTGAGAGTCTGAGACAGGAGGGTCACAAGTTCCAGGCCAACCCCAGCAACTTAGTGACACCCTATTTCAAAATAAATAAAAAGGACTTGGGATGTGGCTCAGTGGTGGAGCATCCCGTGTCCAATCCCCAATACCACAGCTAAATAGATAGATAAATAATGAAGATTTATTTGAGTACAAATACTTTATTTGGGTAGGTGACCCAGGAAGTCAGTTGGAGATGGACAACTGAGACAACTGAGACAGGGAAGGGAAGAAAGGCAATATGGAATCTGTTAATGAACAGGTTTCTGCTGAGAGTACCTGGGGACTCTTCTGAGTGTAACCCAGGGACACAGTGTCAAACATACCAGAGTAGTGCTTAGTAAGGGTGAAAAGTTAGGATATTTGAAGTCTGAGTCATGTGTTCAGATGAAGTCTTACGCAGAGACTAAATCAGAGTTAAAAGCAGAGCTCTGGAGGGGGAAACCTTTACTCCCACACACATTTTCTGTCCCATATTGGCCTAGTCCTTGGTTCCAGTTCCTCACCCACATTGGGTTCTCCTGGGAATCACAAACTTCAAGGAGAATGGTGTGAAGGGTGTTAGCTTTAAAGGAGGACTCAATACCAAATGAGGCTTGAAGGCTGCCAGAGTGTCTGCGGAAATGACTCTTTGCACATCCTGCAATGGTCTACATGTACAGCACTGAAATCTCCCATTCAGCTTTTATCTGGACAGAAATCCTTGGGTATAACCAATCATTTTGTTTTCTGGAAGACTCACTGCTCTTGGATAAAAGTTTGTGTTATAAGAACAGATGTTGCAGCAGCTGCATTTTGGACCTTAAGACTTCAACACGAGAACACCATATAGGATTTCTTTCATTATAATTGTTTACCTTGGATTAACTCTTAGCCAGTTTTATTTTACTACTTGTAATTATACTACAAGTAATTTCCAGAGGAAATAAGATTCTGATTTAATTGAAATGGATCTGATTGTGCTGTTCCATGTTTTTATCCTCAGGTTTCCAATATTCAGGCAAGAGCTGTTGTGTTGTCCTGGGCTCCCCCTGTTGGACTTTCATGTGGACCCCACAGTGGTCTTTCCTTCCCCTACAGTTATGAGGTTGCCTTATCAGACAAAGGACGAGATGGAAAATACAAGATAATTTACAGGTAGTGTATGTTTCTTTGTTTTTCTTCACTGCTAAACTGCGACATTGGTGTTGTTAAATACAAAACAAAAGGGATATGTATAGGCTTTGCAAATTTTCCTTTAAATAGCTCGTTTTAAGAATTAGTTATAATGTCAGGAATTACAGTGTCAAGCATTAATTTTGTCCAAGTAATTATTTATCAAGTAATTATTTATTAATTTTGTCCAAGTAATTATTTATCAGAACTGAGTGAAAAAGAGCTACTTGGTATTGGTGAAATAAATCACTTGGTTATGTTAGCTATCAGTATGGTATTAATGGAAAATTTCTACTAATATCTATCAGGGCAAACAGTGACTATGTCTTTCAGTTTCTGCATTCATTAAACAATCATCTCTTAACTTTTTAGACCTAAGCCTTTTTCTAGTGCTGTTTTAAAAAGTTCTGTAGTATCATTTGCTTCCATCTCACTTGCCATGGTGGTTTTTCAGCCTGTACTTAGAACAGATCATTCCAAGACTTTCCTAAATGGTCAGAACATGAGCTCACAGAATAAGGACTTAGCCCCTCTCTCTCGTGGACTTCCATATAATTAACAGTTCAGATGATTTATGGCCATGTTCAAACGTGACAGAAATGTTAAGGTCAAGTCCTTACCCCTTTGTACTTGCTCGGCACAGCTCACATGGAAAGAGCAGGAAATCAGCAAGTCAGTTTTGTCTTAACTACTTGTTCGACCTCCCTGCGAGTGGCCCCAGAAGGCCTGCCCACATCAGGGGAATGTGGTCACACAAACCCCACCCACTTCTTTCTCTGCCATAAGTGTTTGTTTTCTCTCTCATGTTCTTTCCCTTTGAGTGCCACAGTCTATATATCTCCCCCTCTGGTTCCTGTTTCATGATTTGCTGCCTCAGTGGGTCTTCTAAATGAAAAAAAGAAGGGAAGAGATAAGGAGCCTCCTCTTCTTATTTTGCTGTCGTTGCTTGCCTGGGCTCCTGCAGGGTCTCCTGGTTCTCCCAGCATCCACTTTGCAGAAACATGTCAGTCCATGTCACCACCCTGCAAAAAAAAAACCACTCCAGTGACTCCTACTGTACTTTGAATAAAATCTGGTCTCTGCAGTATGGCTCACAACCAATGTTTTCTATTTTGAAAAATCAAAAAAATAGAACTCCAAAGTCATTGTCCCTACCTCACCAAGAAATGTATTTTTTACATTAACTAATTTTTTTGAGACTGGGCTCGTCATGTTGCCCAGGCTGGTCTCAAACTCATGAGCTCAAGTGATCCTTCTGCCTTGGTCTCCTAAATAGTGGAGCTATGGGCATGTGCTGTCATACCTTGCTAGTTAGTTTGTACTAATGTAAGACGAACACTGGTAATAGGAGCTAGGGTCTCAGGTGCCCTGCGGAGCAAGGCAGGTAACAAAAGTAAGAAAAGTCCTACTTTCTAAAGTTGGAAATGAGAGTTCCTTTGTCTGAAGGGAATACTTGGCATTCAGCCTCAGGCATTGCCTAGATTTGCTGATTCTTGAGAGGTATTCTTTTTTCTTCCTTGTGTAAGAGGCTAGAAATCTGAATTATGTTAACTTTTCCATTTTAAACTAATATTTTAAATACTAGGATATTTAAAGGTGTAATGTAAGTTAAAACAGCAGAGCTACAGGCAAACTGTGGATATAGCTTCAAGTTGACAATTAAAATAAAACTTTTTTGGGAGAATTTCAAACCAAACATTGCACAAATAGTGAGCTCAAGACATACGAAGTATAGTCTATCCAGATTTGACTGTTACTCACTTTTTGCCATTTTCTTTAACCATTTGAATTCTTCTCTTTCTCTTTTTCTCTACCTGTAGTTTTTTTCTCCCTAAAAGTTTTATGCGTCAGTCTTTTATCACTAAATATTTCAGTATATTTTCTCAGAATAAGAATATTTTTATAATCAGTGTCATTATCAGTTTCATAAATATTTTGATACAGTACTTTTATGTAATCCATTGTCCATATTTTGTTTCGTCAGCTGATCTGAATAATGTCTGTTGTTTTGAAAAATGTGATAGCATTTTTCTTCCTCTTCAGGACAGGATCCAGTCTATGGTCAGACATTGCATTTAGTTGTGTTGTCTCTTAGCCTTTTTAAATTTGGAACTCTTCCATTGGTCTTTGTCTTTTATAATATTGACATTTTTGAAGAGTACAAAATAAGTCACATCTGCATACCACCCCCTAACCACCTTTTGAAAAGTTTTAATGGAACATTCCTGGTTTTGTATTGGTTGTTTACTCATAATTTAAGTTGAGGTTCAGTTGAGCCTTTTGATCAGATAAATGGTTTAATTTTATATCTGAGAGCTATTTAGTGAGTGCATTGGTTAGTGAAGGATGCAGATTGTGATTTCATTAAGAGTCCAGAGATGAGGGAATTAAGGTTCCTGCCAAGGTAAGTCTGGGAACTGTCTTTGTTTGACAGTTGGTTATTTACTTGTTTATGTATTTGCTCATGTGGATTACTTTGAAGAAATAACAAGATGTTTTGGAATTTTATTAGTAAGTTAACTTTGTCACTTCCCAGATATAAGGTGGCATCATTAAAAGAAATATGACTTTTAAGCTCCAAAAATAATAATAATGGTAATACCAGATTTTAAAAAAAGTTTACTTCTGGTTTTGGTGGTATCATATATAATAGTTCTCTTGTTATTGTCTGTACATAACTGTGAGTCCCAAATCCAAAACCTGTTTTACTTTTGAAACTGATATAATTCACAAAATAAATGGTTTTTCTTTGTAGTGGAGAAGAATTGGAATGTAACCTGAAAGATCTTAGACCAGCAACTGATTATCATGTGAGGTAAGTTAGGACATAAGAACTGAACTGTCTTGGAGAGTCCAGATTGTGCAAGTAAATCATATGCCCCCTTTTAAAAGCTTTAAGTGAATAGCGTTCGCTTAGCAAAATTTGGGGCCTGTGGCCCACTGGCTGTTCATTCCTGTCTGGCACTCAGAAGAACAGTGATTGGGAGGACTTGGATGTGCTTCTGAGGACAGAAAAGTAGGTGATGCTCTGAACAGACATCTTTAAAATTTTTTAAAAGTAATTTTTATCTTATAAGGTCTTCTCAGATTTATTGGACTGCATTGTTTAACATATAGTATTTTCTTTCTATATGATATGTATATTTTTTGACCATGGATACATCAGTTGTTTATTATAGACCATACATACAAACTGCACATTCAGGCCAAATCACTGAAAAAGTCCTTCTCATGTTGCAAGAACACTTTTAAACTTTAAAAACAACCCAAATACTTTAATGTAGTGTGAATTCTTTGCTGTGATTTCTCCGGAATTCCTGTTGTGCCTACTCTGGAAGGCAGGGCTAGCTTATCTTAGAAGAAACCCAGCCAACCACAGACCTGTAAGGAGGAAAGCATCATCTAAATTTTTAGAGGTCATCCAATTATTTAATGGTATATACATCTATCAGATTATAAATAAGCAGGTTTCTGAATGTGGCCCATTAATTATCAGGAAGCTTAAGTTCTGGTTTGGTGCTGCACACATTGGCTCTTTTGACTTCAAGTTACATAGAAGTTCTATGCCACAATTTTCTCATTAAGAAAGGTGAGAAGGAATAGCCAAGTGTGGTGGTGTGTGACTAAAATGCTAGACTCTGAAAGCTGAGGCAGGAGGATCGCAATTTTAAGACCCACCTCGGCAACTTTGCAAGACCTTGTCTTAAAATAAAAAGGACCAGGGATGTAGCCCATTGGTAAAGCACCCATGGATTTAATCCCCTGTGGGAATGATATTGGCCAAATTATATTCTTAAATTGTGTGCATGCACGAATATATACAATGAGTCCACCAATATGTATAAATAAAATGCACCAATATAAAATACGAAAGAAAAAAAGGTGAGAAACAGGGATGTGCTGAGTTATAATATCTCATTAGCTACAGAAGTCCTTTAAAACTTAAGTTTAGCACAGTGTGTATATATAAGAACAAGTTGTTTTATATTGTTATAAAGCACACATCTACTTAGCTATTATATTGTTTATAAGAGCTCTATTGTAACCATCTCTGGCTGTTTAAATCAAGATTTATGGATTTTAAGTCAGTTAACTTCTGCCCAAACATATTAAACTTCATATAATCTGAACAAACAAAAAGATGTGTATAATTTGTGAAGTTAAGATGATAGTAGAGCCGGGCGTGGTGGCTCACAATTGTAATCCCAACACTTTGGGAGGCTGAGACAGGAGAATCATGAGTTCAAAGCCAGCCTCAGCAACAGCGAGGCGCTAAGCAACTCAGTGAGACCCTGTCTCTACATAAAACACAAAATAGGGCTGGGGATGTGGCTCAGTGGTTGAGTGCCCCTGGGTTCAATCTCCAGTACGGGGGCGGGGGGGCGGGGGATGATAGTAGAAATGGTTTAACTGTTCTTCAAAATGGTTGATTTAACAACAAACAAGAAAATATAATACCATATAGAGTCATGTGAATGTTACACATTATTCGTTGTTAACATGTCTCCCCTTTTCTCCATGTTTTAACAGTTTATTGTTATTGCTTTACTAAAGACTTATTAATTTCTGTTCATTCATGATCATACAATATCTTTTATAAAAACGTAAATGTTATGAAACGTCTGTCCTTTATTTTCCACCCTGTCTCTTGTTTCCCTTCATTTCTTTTTGCCCCCTTTTACAAAAAGTAAAATTTGAGAACATTTGATCATTTATTTTTATTGCCATGTTCTATGAATATCTTGAATTTCTGGGTAGATAAAAGAAGCAATTAATAGGAGCATGAGTGGTTGCC
Organism: Geosciurus inauris; assembly: GCA_004024805.1. Lineage (NCBI taxonomy): Eukaryota > Metazoa > Chordata > Mammalia > Rodentia > Sciuridae > Geosciurus > Geosciurus inauris. The sequence goes on along the minus strand of PVHX01000831.1, from coordinate 54,437 downwards.
ATCTAGAGGCTTTGAATCTAATCTGAACTCTCTCCCGACACATTTGGGACTCTACATCTGAAATGTATGTGACATTCAGTGACACCTCATAGACAGTCCAAAGCATTACCACATATATATTGTTTGGTCTAGTTCTCTGCTTTCCAGAGAAATAGAAAATTTTCTCTCCGTGGTGATGGTCTGTGTTAGTATATTTAAATTTATTTTTCTTCTAATAAAAACCTCTATAGTCCAGATTTTCTTCTTTTTGCCCTACCTCACCCACGGTCCATACAGATTTTTGCATTTAAAGTTTTTTCTTTCTCAAACTAGAGAAAAAAATATGTCAAAATACACTCTACATTATGAATATCTAAAAAGGAAAAACATCAACAGAAAAAACTAGAGAAGAATCTTAACACTTCCAGCTTTTGGATTTAGCTTCCTCTGCCTTGAATGTCTCCAGAGGGCAGTGTGGTGCAAAGTGGACTTAGCTTGGGACATGGGTTTAATGGCTTGGCCTTGCTGAGAGTATGTGCTTGGGCAAGCCATTAGAACTTCTTTGGCTTTGTATTCATATTTCTATTATGAAGATAATGTCAATACCAACCTCAGAAAGATGAAATGAGAGAAAGCGACTTATATGTGCAAAACTGTTGTAAGCCTATAGCACTGTGTAAATATTATTTTTGCTTTGTTTTTCCAAGGTTGTTGTAGTTTTTCCAGTCTGAAAATAAAAAGGACTTCTAGATGCAAGTTCTTTGAACTCGTTTGTAGTTCTACCATATCACTTTTTTATTGAGAAAAAAATATATCATACTTGCCACTGGGAAAAGAAGGAGCAAAGTCTCCTGTTTTGATGATAACAGTTAACATTTTCAGAGTCTTGATTGCATCAATATAAGCATTTTATCAGAAAAAGTAGTCTTAAATAACTTTTTAAATTTAGTAGTCATCTGTGGAGCCTCGGAAGACTCTGTGGAAGTACCTTTCATACTAAATTTCCATAACAACAATTTCAGAAGAATTCAGTCACTATACAGTTGTAAGATGAGCAGTTATATCCATGACCATTTCTATATATATGTGCATTACCAACTTAGATAGTATTACCCTGGTGGACGTTTATAGAGTCATTAAAGAAAATTGAGATATTTATTTTACAGCACAAAATAGGCTGTATTTTCTCTTCTGTGTCTTTAAATTGCACATTTTGGTTAAGACCTACAGAAGCCTCAGTTCAAAAATATGTCTTCCTTATTTTGTGCATTTCAGTCTCCCCTAGGGCTTCCATTCACACATTTCTTTTTACTTATTTTGCTACTCTGATTCCATCCTCTTCACACTAATTGTCCAATATCTTTATGCCCCAACATGTTAGTGTTCACCAATTAGATGTACAAACCTTCTTTTAGTTTTGCTTATTTATTTACTTTTTAAGTAGCAGGATCTGCGTCATTGAGTCCTGTCATTGAACTGCCTGGTGGTTGGCCTCAGTCCCTTGGCAAGAGCAGCTCTTGACTTCTCACTGCTTTGGGGATTTACTGAGACCAGTGGCATCCTTCAGACAGTTCTACAGGTCATATGCCCATGGCCGTTTGTATTGACATCTGCTGTGCCATTTGAGACGAATTCCATATGTAAAATTATGCCCCATGACATTTCCCATTTAAAAAATGTTTCTCACCATTTGCTATATTTTTTGTGTATCATTGATGCACATGTGTTCAACTACAGTTCCCTTTTTATTTTCTCATAGTGATTGAAGAAAGTAACTCCCTTCTAGTCTTTATCCATTGATTTGCAAAATTTAAGTCTTGGGTCTTGGCTTTGATTTTCATTAAAATAATCACCTTTTTATTTGTTACTCGATTCTTACACAGATTGCCTTTTTTGGTTTAATGTTGACTCAGTGTTTAAAAAAATAATTTATATTTGTCAAAGAATAGTGTTTTCATAAAGTATATTATAAAGCCACTAATAACAAAAATATTGTGTGGTGGTAGGGTTTTATGTTGAGGAAAAGGCAGAAATAAAAATCTAACATTAGCGATGTTTTAAAATATTTAATATTTAAAAGGCAGAAATAAGAAAAATTTAACATAAGCAATGTTTTTAATATTCACCTATAGTATGTAAGTTTACATAAATATTTATACATATATACATTTACTTCTATAAATATTTGCATACATACAAATTTATTATCTACGCATTTCCCAGAAAAGTATAGTCTTCTTTTAATTGGTAGTTTTATATTTAACAGTAGTATTGAAATAACCATTTTATTGTGGGAATCAATTTATATTTTTATCAATAATAGGATAATCATGAATTTGAGTGATGAAATGTATAACAATTTCATAACAAAATTTGAAGTAGTTTTGCAACCATCAGTATAAGCAGTTTGTTAAAGAAGTTGCCCAGAGATGATATCATGCAATGTCATTTCCTAGAAAAATTATGTGATGAAACATTTCCAAAAATGTGATTGACCATCACAGTGCAAGGTTGTGAAATATGTATTATTGACTAGAAATCGTGGCTGCTAGTGTATTACAGATATGTGGGAGGAAACTGGAGGCATATTTCTAAAGCCTTGGAGTACCTGTTTCATGGGCATTTAGACAGTGTTTAGAAGGAAAGAATATAAAAACCAACACAAAATTAATTACACTGTATTGTTAGAAAAATGTTTTCTTTTCCTAGGATAAATACATAAGAAACTCAGCTATCTGTTGATTTATTTAACCCAAGAAACTGACCCTTCTCTATGAATGTTCCTATCACGGGATGATATTTAGAGAAAGCCTATCACCATCATGTGGAGGAAAAATAAAAAAATAGCATTTAAAGTATAGCATCATTTCTAGAAACTTGACTTTTATGTAGTTTCTAGTAAGAATGTAGCAGGTTACTATTACAGGTGGTTTCTGTTTACTGAAGAATTTTAATTGATAGAGGTAATCATGGAATACTTAGATATTATATCAAATTATACTGTATATAGCACATTTATATTGCCATATAAAAATAGATCTTGTTTCTCTTGCTGATATAAGTTTATGTATGAAAAGCACTGAACCCTAATTTAAACAAACTATATATGTGTGTTGAGTGACAAATACATGAAAATTCATTAACTGTTTTTTTTTTTTTCTCTAAAGATTGAACACAGGCCTCCGACATGCTAAATGTGTGCGTTTTCCCTGAGCTACACCCCCAGCAAACTAGAGCACTCTTCAGAGTTAAAGCAAAGGAAAATAGCTCTCTGCAGCCCATAGAACTACCTCACCTGTTACTGTTGCTATCAGGTTCTTTGACTTTCATCCCCGCTGTCTCCCCCCAGCCTTGCCCTCGGGTGCCTCCATCAGTCATGATACTCTAGTCTATATGTGTGAATTTCTGACTCCCAAGAGTCCTGATAAAACAGGAGCAAAGAACTTGACTGAGTCCAGATTACCCTCTCCTCAGACAACTAACTGCGGTATAACAGTACCTTGTAGGGTGTTTTCTGTTTTTCTAATCCAAATGGATTTTTGGTGCCAGCTATTTTTGTGAATATCCAGGCCCTGGTCTGCCTGTGTAAGTTCTGCATTTATAGGAAAATGCTAGTGTTTGCAAACTGAGATGCCTGCTGGATGGAGACAGGGAACCTACACAAGTAGGGTGAAAGTCAGCTGAAATGCAGTCCTAGTGCTAAGGAGACAAAGGGAGTGGTGAGGACTCCAGTGAATGTACAGTACCTGCCCCATCTAAAGGAGGAGCTGCGCCAACTTTTTCCTGTTAACCACAGTGCAGGAAAGAGGGCTGAGTATTAGAATTTCCAGTTTTAAGAGAAGCTAGAGATTCACTTATTTTTTATGAGCTTTTAAAATATTTTCCAGTGTGGGCTTAATTTTTATTTTAACCTTTTTAAATTCAGATATAGTCAAGAGTAGAGATTAATTTAATGAACTTTGATGTACCCATCACTCAACTTGTATTGCTCAGTGTCCTCACCTCTCCTTCCATCCGTGATTTTGAAGAGAGTGCAGATATTATATTATTTCACCTGTAAATCACATTACCATCATGACATGCCCACCCCAAAACAAACAAGAAGTAATGATTCCTTAATGCCCTCAAAATTTAGAGACTGTTCTCTTTCCTTAATTACTCTAAAAACAAAGGTTGTATTTTATTTACTTTGTTGTAATGAGAATTCAAATGTTATCTGAGTATGCTGTTGGATTAATTTGTCTTAAGTTTCTTTTAACCCCATAGATTTTCTTCCTCTTTCCCCCCACCTCCCCTTCAACTTATTTGTTGGAGATTGTGTATGTTCTGCAGAGGTTTCCAGATATGTCAGTTTGGCTGACTGCATCCATATTGTGTTGCTTAATATGTTCCCCTGTCCTCTGTATTTCCTGGAAAGTGTTAGGGAGGCTTAATCAGGTCCAGATTAAGGTGTTTTTTTGTTTTGTTTTTGTTTTGGGCAGGACAATTTAAAGGTAGGGGAATGGTCTTTCCTTAGGAATACATACTGTCTAGTTGTCTCTGTGATGATTATTGCCTGTATGCTGCAATTCATAAGTGGCTCTAATATTTAAAGGTACTATCTCCCCACCACAACCACCAACACACATATCTTGGCTAAATGCAAACTGTGAGCTACCAGTGAGAGAGTTCTAATGTATTCACCTTAGGCTGGAGCCCTGCCTATTACTGGAACATTCTGTGATTCATTTCAAATAATTGATTCCCAGTGAGCCCATCTTAACACATGGAAATGATCTTGCCAGACCTACCATTCAACTTTATATCATCATATGTCTAGTTATAGTTATACTGAGTGCAAAAAGAATCATTTCCCCCATCTCAAGTTACATGGAGAGCACCCTAACAATAAATGTTGTTTGCATCAAATATTATGGTGTCTTCCCATAAAGCAAAAAAGTAGAATGTAAAATAAACATGTATTTTACCTTTAGTGTAGAAAGTAGACATTTATTTTAATACTTTTTTTTTTTTTTTTTTTGCTGAAGGGAGCACTGGAGATTGACCCTGGGGGTGCTTAACCACTGAGCCACATCCCCAGCCCCTTTTATTTTTTATTTAGAGACAGGGTCTCATAAGTTGCTTAGAGCCTAGCTAAATTGCTGAGGGTGGCTTTGAACTTGGAATCCTCCTGCCTCAGTCTCCCAAGTCACTGGGATTACAGGTGTATGCCATCATGCCCAGCTCTATTAGTACTTTTGATTTGCATGACCTCTGTGAGTTTTTTTGTAATGGATGTGGAGGAGCAATGACTTTGAAATTCACATATATAATTGGGACTTATTTTCCCTAGTGTTGTTATCTTAGCTGATGTTTGTGCTTATTGGATAGAGAGGAGGGAAGTAGATTGTAGGTGTGTGGAGAAACAAGATGGCAGGGTGAACAAGGAGGGCTGGCAGTGCTCCACAGTGGTTAGATCCGGCTTTCTAGCTGTAGCTTTGGGACAGTTACTTCATGTAAGTCTGAGTTACTTTCTGTCAACAATGGGGTAATAAGAGTTCCCTACAAGAGGGTGGTTATAAGAACTAGGGCATTGCAGGACGTAGTGGTGCATGCCTGTCATCCCAGCAATTTGGGAGCCTAAGTCAGGAGAATTACAAGTTTGAGGACAGCCTGGGCAACTTAGCATAAAAAAAAGAGAAAGACCACGGACTTAATAATGTATTTATCAACTCTGAATACTTTAATCTTTGCCATCTTTTTAGGTAGCAAAGCCTTCTTTGTAATCATTTTAAAAGAGTGTGTTCTCAGTTTCTAAAAATAATTCCTAATAATAAAAAATGGAAAACTAGGAAAGAAGATGATAAAAATCAACTGATGCTATTTGCAATTTGAAAAGAGTAAGGTATTATAATAGCACACTGTATGCTTTTCCTTCATAGCTTCTCCGGTGAAGTCAGGCACACATGAGCCAAGTGTTTTAAGTGCAGAATGAACATCTTTGATCTTGGTACCGTGTGCAAAAATGAAATGCTCACATGGATAAACTGTACCTGAACACTGTTCCTTTAAAATCAGAGAGCAGTATCCTTGTCAGTAGCTAATGTGTTTCTATGTGTGAAGCATCCATATTTTTACTCAAATACGCAGTGTTCTAAATAGTTCAGAGCCTCTCTACCCTGTGGGCCCCTTTGTACTCTCTGCAGCCTGTGGACTGTGATCACTGCATCGTTTCCCTTTTCACCCAATTCATAGCCGTGCTTTTCGCCTTTTCCTTGACAAAGTCATACAGGGTGCAGATTTTGGTTTTTAGAATGTATATTTGGAAACCATTCTGGGGATTAAGGTTTATTTTTCTCACGTAGAGTATTCTTTTTCAGTCTCTACACCCTGCGTATCTGAAAATGGGCTGAATAGAATGGGGCTGAATGAAACACACTGAAACAAATACCTGTTGGGATAATTATCCCCTAAAATTATTGTCCATGCCTAGGTCAGGATAAGGCTAGTAGATAAGAATGATAGTGCTCCCTGTGTGAGAAATTCTGTTCACCTATGGAAAACCCTGGGGCGAAGTGGAGATAAGAGCCCTGTCTCAGCCCTGTGCTGAGTCACTGCACTGACTGTGTCTGTTTTGTTTCAGGGTATATGCCATGTACAATTCTGTAAAGGGGTCCTGCTCCGAACCAGTTAGCTTCACCACCCACAGCTGTGCACCCGAATGCCCTTTCCCTCCTAAGCTGGCACACAGGAGCAAAAGTTCACTGACTTTGCAGTGGAAGGTGGGTAGCTCAAGTTGTCAAGAATACTCACAAGTTAATATTACATCTTCCCTGGCCTTTTGAAGTATTTATTTGACAAGATTTTCATTTTGTGATAGTGCTTGGTTTTCTGTATAATAGCTATGTGAAACTAATTACTGAGATAACAAAAGTTACTCTTTCTATAAAATAAGTGGGAGGAGGGACCTGCGAAGTCCTGCTTTAGTAGCTCTTTTTGCAGGGAAATTTGGTAAATCTCCTCAGACCATAAACAGCACTCGATAAGTGATATAAATATTTAAAATACCTAAATTTCATCACTTTGTAATAGTTTAGTTCATTTCAACAAACATTCAAGGACTTCAGCATAAAGTTTTTGTAAAGAAAGATTTAGAGATAAAGTAGTCTTATGGTTCATTTGGCTTTTTCTAGGACTAATGCTGAAATGTTTAATATTTAAAATTGTTCAGAATGTATAATGTTCTAAACCATATGAAGACTTTATTAATTTTCACTAATTAGGCCTTAGATCAGTCAGTATTACTAATTATTTTTAAAAGGATGGATTGCAAAGTAGTTTTTGTGAAATACAATGTACCAGCTACAAACAACTGTTGCCAAAGAAGGAGGCCTATTGTACCTTCTTTAAAGTGTGTCCTTAACATGTTAGTCACAGTTGTGTCTTTACCAGAAAAAGTAGATGTTGTCAGCGTCTGTTATAATTATTTCTATATATCAATATTTTCAAATAATATATTATTAAAATAGAATTTAAATTGTAAAATAGTAGGGATAATGAAGTTTGATGGTTTTGGGGGGAGAATACTAGTATGTGAAAGAAAGGTGGTGCCTGGGGAGCTCACCCAGAGAACAGTGGGCAGCAATGGAGGCTGGGCTCCTGTCATCCTCTGGGGGCAGCTGCCTTCTCATGCCCACCGCTGACAGTGAGTGTGTTATTTGGATGTAGGCAAAGTTTGAACCGGCTTAGCATCTGAACTATTTTATTTTCCTTCCTGGCTTCCAGGGATAATCCAGGTCAGTGATTTCCCACCTTTTCAGAGTTTTAATACCCAACTGGTCATCGTTGCTTAATTCCTTGGAGAATATACATCCATTTAAAACTATGTGCTATATTTATACTTTGTAAATATATCTGTTCTTAAGAAAATAATTAAAATCCATTGAAAACATATATATGTTTAAGATTGCCTGAGGGACCCCGGGGTCTTATAAACCTAAAGTTGGGAATCACTGATTCATTCTCTGCTTAAAACCTAGATGAAATTCAGGTCTCAGGCAGACCAGCAGTGTTAAGAAAGAGTTCTGTTGTGAATCAGCAATAATACTCTTGTCCAGTTAGTCACTTTCAGACATGGAAGTCCTGGATTCAATTCAATTTTTATTTAAATGTCCTTAGTACAGATTTCCTGATCATAGTGCTCAAGGACAGAAGAACGTTCTCTGTCTATAACCTGTCCTTGAATCCACAGAGAGAGCCTAAGATCTTCTGCTGATCAGTACTAATCACTCTCTTTAGGAGACAAGGCAAAACAGAAGCCCAGGCAGTTGAATGAAGGGCCCGGTGGAGGAGCAGCATATCATTAAAGAAACTACTAAAGAACACTCTCTAGAGGAATTTGCAGATTGTCATAAATGCAGTTCCTTTTTTAGGAATGGATTCTCACCTAAAACTCTGTCAGTTATTTAGAATGTTAAATGCTTCCCTGTCCTGCTCTGCAACTGCAGCCTACAAAAGCTTCAAGTTAGTGTAGGATTCCCAGTGCACACCTGAGATCTAAGTTTGGATACTCGGAGATTGTGTGAATCAGAAAGAAGAAGGGGGGAGGAAGGAAGGAAGGATAAAAAGAAGAGTTTTTTTTTTTTTTTTTAATTTAGCACTGATCTCTGATAATGTTTTAGTATTCATAATTATTGTTAATTTAGTATTAACAATAATAGCGTATCAGCTACCGTTTGTTAAGTGTGTTCTGTAAAACTGAGTAGTTTAATAGGCTCTTTACATATAGTCTCCCAACTATTTATCACACTTATCCATTCCTGGAACAAGAAGTTAGACATTGATATTAAACAGCTAGCACCAGACCACACAGGAGAAACAGACAGCAGAACTGGGATTCAGATGCAGCTGTGAGAGCACAGGCTTCCTTTCATAAGGGACGAGGCACTGTGCAGTTCACTGGGCTCCCCTTCATCTTCCTAAACAAGTACCAGGCTCAGACAAGGTTTTGAAACAGGAGACTTACTCCTCCTTTTCACCTCTTAGTTCCTCTTTCTTACTAGATCTACCCTGAGTGCTCTGGGAACCCCCCTCTGGCACCCCTTCTAGCAGTCTTAATTCTGTAAATCACTCTTCTCCAAAGTTCCTCTCCATCATTCAGAACCTGTTTTTTCAGGAAGGTAGATCTCAGCTTGCTTATAAGAGGAAAGCAAATGATGAGTGTAAAGGGCTAATAGCCTCTGGTAATCTATCCAGAGGATCATGTTTTTTTCCTTAGTCTTTAAAAAAAAAAAAGGTGGGGGGGACTTAATACCACAGATGACTTTCTAGTATTAAATACTTTAGAAAAAAATAAAAACTATATGGGAGAATTTACAAAAATATAGAACCTTTTAGATCCTTTAGTGCCCCCAGATCCTCAGCAATGCCTGTTTCCCAGTGGTGTTTTTCCCCCTCTAAGCTTAGTTGTAAATTGCCTCTTAAAAATTTTATCCCCAGAGGAGTAGGGCACTGTGAGGCATCAAGGTAGAGGTGGAGAGAAGAGGCAGATTTGTTCTTTGTGGGAATGACTTATTAGTAATGAGGATTCTTTTGGTTGAAATGTATTGAAATGATGTAATGCCAGTGACTTGAGAGGCTGGGGCAGGAGGACGCAAAGTTCAAGGCTAACCTCAACAACTTGGGGATACCCTGACTCAAAAAACAGAAAGGGCTGAGGATGTAGCTCACTGGTAAAATGACCCTAGATTTAATTCCCAAAACAAAAAGTAAAAATAAATAAATAAAATAACATTGATGTGTGATTATGTCTGACCAAAGAAATGCAGGTTTATCTCTGAGAGGAGAGCACAGAGCTATCATAGACATTGTATTTAAACCATATCGATAGCTCATAACTATTGTCCATAAACAGCTTTGTCCAATCTCATTTTATTATTTTTTTTAGGCACCAATTGACAATGGTTCAAAAATCACCAACTACCTTTTGGAATGGGATGAGGTAAGCATATTTTCACATTCATCCATCTAAAATAAGATTGCAGAACAAATACCATCTTACTCTTTTAGAAGACATGCTAAATACGGGGGGGGGGAAGAATGTAAATGGAGAATAATTTAAATCAGTAGTTACTGCTTATGGAAAAGGAAGAAAGAATGAAGTAGTGTAATGAATTGTGCATTACAACATATTTATCTGACTTTTTTTTTTACAAGCAATGCCACTGAAAGAAAAGACAGAGTCTTACCTATTTTGAATGCTTTTTTCGGCCACTAATTTGTATTAAAAGTGGACTCCTTGTCATTTTGACTGCCTAGATGGTTTTGATAAGGTAAAGCACTGTGGTTGGGAAGCATAATTTGTTCTTCTTTTTTGGAATGTGACATGTGTAGTCTAGTGTGGTCCTTCTGTATGTCCCTGTGGGGGAGTGGAACAGCACATGGAGCTCTTGCTGCCCTGTGGGTTGGACCGTCCCATCACAGTCACCTCTGTCCATGAGCAGAGGCCCTGGGATGCTGTCCATGATGGAGTCTCTGTTCTCACAGCCTCTCTGCCAACTGGTGAGCCAGTGCACTTGTCCCGCATTGATGACATGCACAGAATCTCAGACAGGAAACACTTGGTGCAAAAGCCTTTTGTTTCTAAATCACAGCTGAGCTTTTTGTTCCTGTAGATCTTAAGTATATCCATTCATTTGTTCTTGTTTTATTCTATCTTTCTGTGGTTGAGCAAATAGGATTTCAAGCATAGAACATGTGGAATTTGGGAAGAAATGCATGTTAACAAATCTTTGTGACTTAAATAGGCATGGGAGGCATTGAAAGATTTAGAATGTGTAATCAAAAAGTGACTTGTAGAGTATAGAGACATTTTAATCAAATGTAAAATAAAAACTTGTTGAAATTCTCATGGTGAAATTTTGATGTGAAGGAGGAGCTCTGCATTGCTTTCTGCTGAAGGCTATTTTCTCATGTGGGTTGCATCTGAACAGCTTTAGTTCCCAGTTCCCAAAGACAATTTCATTAGGATCCTTACGAATCACTCCTTTGTACAGATTAGTGAAATTTCAGACTTAAGTGGTACATTTTACAGAATAGGTAGATTTCACTTTAAAGTGGTTTGATTGGCAAATGAAACCACTTCCATAGCCCTTATAGATTTTTACAGAAAGTCAAGAACATTGGAAAGGAACATGTTTGACCTGTAAGCTCATGGTAACATCTTCCTTTCTCCTCTCATGCCAGGATGAGTTGAGAGTCTAATGATAAAGTTTGTTTTTGTGTGTTGATTTGTTGCATTGACTTGATTTTTCCCCTCTGGTCTTGAGGTTTTATATCAAGATAGAGTTGACCAGTAAAGAGAAGCCTTTTTTGTTGGTTGTTGTTTTTCATTTTAGATCTCTGAAAGCTGAGAGAGGTGAGAGCGAGAGAGAATGAAAGTGTGTGTGTGTGTAGTGCGCGGTTTTTCTGCCTAGGACCATGACCTTCCAAGTTAAGGTCAGAGAGGTTGACTCCTAGAATGGGCACCCTCTAAGGAAAACTGAAGTGCTGCAGGAAATGGCCATGGACACCCAGTTACTAGCCCCTTCCTTTAGAATTTAAAATGAAGGTACCCTGGCATGATGCCAAATGGAAACATGCTACAGCCTCCTGTGATCATCAGGCCTCCTGTAGAAGCCCTGATGACCCTCTGTTCTCAGCAGGGACCCTGTGGTCTAGTGATCACAAAATGTTAAATGGCCATTTTAGGGCTTTCTGCCTTTCCTCTACTTGGTATTCTTCCATCTTCTCCTCTCTGCTTTCTTAATTCTCTGCCATCTGTTTTTCTGTTTATTTTCTCTTCTACCTTCAAATTTGTGCTGACGTTGGCTCAGTTGAGTCCTGTTGGAGACTCACCTATCACAGGCCTTTTGTCAACACAGGAATCCTTTTTTCTGCAGCTTAATATTCATCTGCTAGAAAACATGCTAGAATTCGGACTCTGTAAAGCACTCCTTGGCTGTAAGGTGGAGTGTGCTCCCTGGCAGCAGCAGTACTTGAAAAAAACACCTTGTACACTAAGCAGCTTCAGCTCTTGGTTCTCAGTTTGCCCATCTGTGAAGTGAGTGGATAGATTAGCCCATTAGCTCATATGCATTGACAATATGTTAATATCTCAAAGCAGAGTATTTACTGTTAACCTTTCAGACAGGAGACGATTTTGGAATCTTTTTCACTATTGTTTGACCTACTCATTTGTTAATTATTTCAACAGATATGGAACATACCCCTTAGTGCCTAGATGTTGCGCAATGTCTTATGAATGATGTATGACATAGGAAAGATAATGTCTTTACCGCAGTAGCTGAAAAAGCTAATGTATGCTTCTCTTTTTATACTTTTGAACAGATATAGATAAAACAGACAACCACATACCACCCAAATTTTCTGTTCAGTAGCTTCTTTGCTTTATAACATCTTTTCTTTTCTGGTCTTTCTAAAAAGATTTAGAAAGTAACCCATTGGGTTTCCTGGTAATGAGAATACATGTACCAGTAGCCAGTTCATTCCTGCCCATCCTGTCATTTTCGAAATGAAGTTTCTGACAAAACAGTCTGGCAGACTGTGTTTATAAATTTGGAATTTAGTCAGGGATCAGCAGCCCTCTTGGGGGCTGCTCACTTGAGTTGTCTTTGAGTTGGCCCATATTCCTGTGTTACCCAGGCTTGGCTTCAAGGAAGGAAAGGAAATATTCCCATGAGGAGAATATCATCTGGTCTACAGGGAGTGTGGAGGCACCAGGCTCTGGCTGTCCCTGTGCAACTTTGTGCTGGTACTTTATGGAGCCAGGTGCACATGGTACCTGCAGCTGTTTCCACACCCTTCTCTAGTGAACACAGTGAGCCAGGACAGTAGGAAGGGGATATTTTGCTGGAATCATCCCAACTCTCCCAAGAGCCAGAACTCTGCACCCCTCTGAAAGGACATTCTTCCCCAGCCACACACCCATGGCCTCTCTGTAGTCCAGGGGACTGCAAAAACAAACTTAAGAGTGCAGAAAGATTGTGGGCTGCAGGGAGTTGCAGATCACTGCCTGAGAGGGAGACAGATGAGTCTCAACATTGTGCTCAAGAGGAGGATCCAACCCTCACTTTATTCTTTTGCTCAATTTGTAATCATCAATCCACAAATGTGATTGGTGTAGAATTTTAAAAGTCTTGGAAACACTTAGCAGCCTTTTTCTCTGCTAAGTTTGAAAAGGCTGTGCTGAGTTGCTCTTCTTGGAAAGATCCACCTTAGCTAACAACTAACCACATGCTGGTCTCTTAAGCACCAGAGCCCATGGGATGTCTAGTGGGAAACAGGAAACAGAAACAGGGCATAATGCAGGGGGAAGCTGATAAGTCATCTCTCACTCAAGTTTATTGTCATTAATTTCACATCAGTGTTTCATAGAATTCACTTGAAAGCTACTCATGATAGTTCTATTTTTAAAAAAATGTTAACTACCTGTTTTTCTCCATTAATAACTAACTAGGTAATTCCTTAACTTTTAAACCAATGTGGAATAACTGACCATGAAATGATAATGACCAACTAAAAATGGAACATTTGGGTGCCCTTCGCTTTCTGTCTGTGGTATCAGTTTTGATTTTCACCTGCCACAGATTAGTTTTCATTACTCAAAAGGGTGTGGCCTTCCCTGGCCAAGTGCCCATGTTGTCATGACTGGTGAGTTCCCATACGAGTTCAGAGCCACCGGTCGGAGAACCAGCCCTGCACTTCTGCAGATCCCTAGCCACTGACCCTTCCTGGGGAAACTGCCTGTCATGAGCAGGAAGGCGGAAACCCAGTTTCCAGGCAGTTTTTCACTTGGTTGTTGGTTGAGTCATCATCACATTTTAATTTCTTTCTGATCACAGTTTGCTCCTACTCCCCCATTTGCCTTAATCTGCAAGTAATGGTCATTCTGGCAAAAAGCAAGTTTCTTTTTGCTAGATGTAAGTGTTATACCTAGTGCTGACTTTAATAAATCTTCTTGGAGAAAAGCTTAACATTTTGTTAAACAGCAAAGCAGTGCTTGGAAAATAGAGCTCTCAAGGTGGAGGTTCTTTCCCACAGTGAGCGATTGGTGGGAGGGGGAAGGTGGAGGTAGTGCTCTGGCTGCCCTCTGTGACTACCCTGTCCTCTCCTTTGTCACTCTTTCCAGCTAAACTAACCCCCGGACTGCTTTCCTGCTTGATTGCATATCAATATCCAACAGAGGTGGGTTGGAAGTTTTCTCTAGAAATCATTGGGGAAGGATCTTGAGGTTAGAGAGGCTCTTGAGTAGGGAGGGGCTTTTAGGGAAAGGAATTGGGAACCTTTTGATAGACCCTTCCATAAAAGCCTTCCAAGTCTATTTTAAGGTTCCTAAATAGATGGTGATCTGGCCTTTTCTTTGAAAGCTTGAGAAAAGGCATGCATTTCGTGGGCGGATAAGAACTTTCTTTTCTATTTTAGAAAATGAGTTCTGAAAAGGAACATTTATGGAAACCTGGTTTGTAAGTTACACTCTTAGGTAGTGCTCCACCTTGCGCTGTATACAATGTTAACTGGCACTGTTACAGCTGGTCACTCAGCAAGCACAGTCCTCCTGAAACTTGCTGGGAGTATGTGGTGTGGCTTCATGTTGGTGGTATTCACCTAGAGAGGCCTGGATTAATAGTCTGTATAGTGGCTAACTGGTCATGAAGAAATTTGACACATAAACCTCCGTCTATCCACTTGAAAGATAAAGTCCGTTTTCACACAAGTGTGTTAAGATTGGATGAGATAATAGGGGCAGTAGCAGATTCAGTGTCGTGATTATTCCATGTTGGTGATGTGAATCTGCCTAAGCAGACATTAAAATCTGAGGTAGGAAAAGGCAACAGTTGGAAGGATTGTGTGAAAGGAATATGACAAACTTATTTTAATAAGAATTTAAACAGGACCCCTGAGGCTAGCATTGCTGGTTTGAACTAAACAAAAACTGATTTCAGTGCCATATAGAGCTGCATACAGGCTCTTAGCTTAGCTTCTGGCCATGGCATGTATGTAGGGGTTATGTGGAAGAACCAGAAAAATAGTCTGTGGAATCGTGACTAGTGGAGTTTCCAAGAATCTTCCTCACATGTGACTCAACTAGCCCAAAAAGGAAGTAGAGATCTGGTTTCCTGGTGGCTAAGGAGCCAACATAGCTGTGGAACCCAGAGACTAAGGAAGAAGTAAATGCTGTAGGAATCAAGTGAAGCATAATGCGAAGTCAAGAGAATAGAAGAGCCCAGCAGCTTGGAGCCCAGAAGTCCCTGGTAAGCATTTGGAGGCCAGGCCAAGTCAGGGCATGCCCAGCAGTTCGGTTGCAGAAAACTCCTGAAGTGGGTGGCTAGCCCCATACTATAGCTTCTTGAACATCTGGTTCAGAAGAAGTCAGCCCAGCTCATCAAAGGATTGAGCTGGCCGCCTTGGAGGAATCTGGTAACCGTTTATCAGGCTCCTGTGCAGCTTGAGTGGTGGTTCATTGGTATTGATGATCTCCTAGAGCGCTTCTTATCAGGAGTCTTTGCATGTGGGCTTTTCTGGTTAGATGACAGTCATTTTAGGGATGAAGGAAGAAGGGCATCACGAGCAGAATGACTTACTGAGTCCCTGGGAATGAGTGAAGAGAGCTACCTTGAGAACTTGGTTGCTTGTCTCTCTGAGGTGCAGCACTGTCTTGGGTTGAAACAGTGTATTGATTCAGTGATGCCAATGCCTAACTGGAATGTGCCAGGAAGGTACCACTTGCCCAGGGCCCCGTGATCTTTAGGGACTGTCCTTGTGAGGACTGGAGAGTGGGGTCTTAGCATCCTCTGGTACTTTGTTTGTCATTGGCCAGTTTTCACAGCTTCCTGTTCATCGCTGGCCAGCTTTCAACTGTGGCTTAAGCTGCAGCTAGCACCCAGCAGAGTGAGTGTCCACACCACCAACCTTCACTGCCACATCCATTGGTTTCAGAGAGCCAGAGAAATTATTTCTCCCCACTAGAGCTTCAGCTAGGCCAAGAAGGACTTAATAACTCAGAGGCATCCAGGCATAGTTGAAAGGAACCCCCTCTTTCAGAGACCACAGCCCCAGCCAGACATTGCACACCTGTAACATGTTCTTTCCCTGCTCTTCACCATTCGTCACATATGTGCAGGATGGAGCTGTAGGTGTGGGCTGCAGACTTTGTGGGAGCTTCTTCTGAGGCTAAAATCCCAAATACTCACCTTGGTCCCTGGCACCTGCTCTATCAATTTGTGTTTGTTGTGCCTGCTGGTTGCCAGCTGGAAGGTGGCCGCCATGGGCCTTAGCTAGGTGGATGGCCCAAGCCCATCCATCTCTTGGCTCGTTTTTAAGTTGTACAGGTGGCTTGTTCTAATGTTACCCCCACTGTTCCTTTCTTCCCCTTTCACTTAGGCAGTCTCAACATATGGATCTTATCAAAGCACTTGACATCAGGTGAACCCCAGTATTTGGAGAGACACATAGGAAAACTGTGTTAGCTTATTTAAACCAGAACACCTGCTGATCATGCTTGGCTTTTCCAAGTAGCCACTCCCTGCCTGCTAACAGAACAGCTAGTATTCCAGGGGCATAAAATACATGCAGTGTTTATTTAATAACATGCTACCAACCACAAACCATCCCACCCCCTTTTCTTACCTTGGAAAGGTCTGCTGTGCCAGTGTGCTTGGTAAAATGAAAGAGGCATCGCTGAGGGGAGAGTGGGGCTTAGCACAAGGAATTTATGAATCCCCCCCACATGTGGAGTGTCCCCACCTCCCTGTTATGAACCCCATCTTATATATAGTCATGCTGAACACATCATGCTCTTTTTTTTTTTTCTCAAGCCAACATTCACCTTTGATGTTGCCCAGGGTCGGCCAGTGCTGGAACAACTTCTAAATATAGACGCACGAGCAGACTAAATCTCAGAGCCTGGCGGCAGTTCATTTGGCCAGTGCAGCTTTATTTTTCATTTGATTTATCATTGTGTTTCTGACAGGTTGGATCATGTTGTTATAGAGAGTGCCTGGCCCAGAATCGCTTTGCCCATGTCTGGATCCAGCAGCCGTGGGCCACAACACATGACAACTGATAACCAAATTCTTGTCATTCATTTAGCAGGCAGCGATCCAACCTCTCAAATACAACTCAGGAAGTCAGCTCTTCCTGAGAGAACCTGTGAGAGAAGGAGGGCAGTGATCGAGAAAGCACCAGAAAGGCTACAGGCACATGGCCAGAGGGAGCCAGTTCACCGTGGATTCTAGCAGTCTCATGCTGGCCATTCTTTTTGTGACAGGACTGAAGATGTTGTAAAATGGAACAGGAAGGATTGTTTCCAATCTGTTAATTTTACGGCAATTGAAAATATCAGCCAGCTTCATCTATTAGTGCCAGTAGTGTTAGAAAACCCACGGGCAGTGTTGTCAGTGCCAGGCTGATTGGTAATGTTAGTCAGGCAACCCCTGCCCCACAGTCCACAGAGTTAGCCTGGCAAGAAAACACTAGCCTGAATTAATTGGGATATACGCGAGTTCTATGTAGAGAATTGGCCATGGAAATGTTAACTAGCCCATTGAGAGAATTCATCTTTCCAAGTACTGAAGACAGCTGTTTATGAGAACTCCAAGAGAAAGGAAAACCTGACTTGACCAAGTTTTTCTTGGTTTCAGCCTTTCCATTACATTCTTTTCCAAATTAACACAAACAATGTGTTGTATTTAAACATATTTTTAACTTTAAAAATTAGTCACATTTTATGAACTGAATCCCATAAATACTTTGTATATACTTAGCTATGAGTTTTCAAACAGGCAGACCCATCTGTAAATTGGTTTCTCCACTGGAACTGAGTTTCATTGTATCTTTGTAAACAGATAGCTAGAGAGAGATGGAGGACTGGGTCCAGGTGGAGGTCCTTTGATAGGTTGTTTTGTTACCGGATATCCCAGGATTCCTCTCTACTCAGGATAAGTGGGGTCCTTGGTATACTTGATAGGAAGTGCCAGACACACAGAAAAAGTTTATTTTGAAAAGCAGAGGTACATTCAAGGGAGAATGTGGGCCATCCCCAGAGACAAGACAGCAATCTTTTGGTGTGGGGTGTTGTTATTGATAGAGGGACAGCAGCTGGGGGCTGGGTTGGAGGTGGAGGCAGGGTCGAGCCGCAGAATTTCGCACCAGGTTTCCCTGCGCTAGGCACATTGCCCTCTGGTTCCTGTCTGCAAGGAGAGAGGCATGGGCCAAGGGTGCAGGCTAGGGACATGAGCTGGGTTTGTGCACTAATGTTTGCTTTGCATTTCAGCAATTTGTGGGCCTTTTCTGCAGTCTGGGGCTCGTGGCACTTCCCTTTTGGGACATTCTATCTTTCCTTTTCCGTATCTCCAAATTTCTCTTTGTTTTAGTCTGTGCCCTACCAAAAACAGTCCTCCAAAGATGATTTTATGCCTGTATCTAAAAACCACCTCAGGGTTCTAGAAATTTGAGATTCCATTATTAAAAGTCTTAATTCAATCTAAAGTGCAGTTCTAAATCCTAAAGTAACTGCATTGCCCTTGCTTGACAATTTTGGTTGATCTTTGTTGTCTAGGAATCCAGTTACATTTTTAGCTTCTACAGCAATCATTTTAAATGTCCATTAAAAATAAATTTAAATACCTATTTTGTTGGATGGCTTTGAGGGAACAGGCATTTATACTAAGGGCATATAGAAAATAGAATCCTTTACTCAAGCATTTGTTAAGCATTTGTTTTGGGTGCTAGCTTGCCTTTTCACTCCCCCACGTCCTGGCTATTTACAGTGTGGGAGAGATTTATAAAAATTTGCTGAGATTCAGGGCTGGGGCTGTAGCTCAGTGGCAGAGCACTTACCTAGCATGTGTGAGACACTGGGTTCAATCCTTAGCACCACATTAAAAAAGTAAACAAAATAAAGGCATTCTGCCCATGTACAACTACAAAAATTTTTTTAAAAATTTGCTGAGATTCAGAGAGGTAAAACTTCATACTGCAAACATAGACATCAAAATAAATGAGTGGAATATTGCATAACAAATTACCTCAAAACCAAGTAGCTTAAAACAATCACTTTCTTATGCTCAGATTCTGGATTAGGGAATAGCTTATCTTGCTCTGTAATGTCTGGAGTTTCATCTGGGAGGCCTCAGTAATGGGGGACAACTGTCTTCTGCGGATTTTTACTCACAGGTCTAGATGTCAGTGCTGGTCTGGGTGGAACTTATCTGAGGCCCTCCAGAAACCTTTTCAGATGGACTGGGTTGCTCTCATAGCATGGTGGCCTCAAGGTGGTCAGAATTGCAAGGTAAGGGTCCCAGGAAAGAGGCAGAAACTCTGTCACCTTTTCAGACTCAGCATTGCAAAGTCACCCAGCTTAATTTCCACTCCATTCTTGAAGTTATTAGTGAGTCACATTCAAGAGAAAGGGAATGAATGGATCATTCCTCAGTAGAAGGGAATCCAGGAATTCTGGGTCATGTTTAAAATTGTGATCTAAGGCTTCGCTTGACTCCTTTTGTTGCTGGAGTCCTAAGAACTGACTCTGGGGATCCAACTAATCAAAACGAAGTAGAACAGGTAACAGTGGAAAACATGAAAAGAACTTTAATCTGTGTAGCTACACCAAGAACATGGAGGGACCCAAGTCCTTGGACCTGTCTTTAAGGGGCTGACAATGACCTTGAGGTTTTATAGAAAGGGAATGAGAGTAAAGGTTAGGAGTTTGCATAGCTGAAGACTTGTCAGCAGTCAAAGCAGGTGATCTTGATTCGGTCTGTCTGTCCAACATCATCTCAGAGTTGGTTAAGTGGGACCTCGTCCATGAGAAGTTGCTGATGCCTGGGGTGTAGTTTCAACACATCACCAGATGTTTATGGGATCAGACCTTCCTGGAACCCAAGGTGACTCAGAGCAAAGGAGATGGTTGTAAAATGGAGTCAGAAACACCATGTCTTGAATCCTGCATTAGCCACCCACCAGACATTTGGAGACAAGAGTGAAGAGTCTAAGTCCTTATTATACTTTTAGTTCTAAGAAATATCAACACGTTTTCTGTTTTATCATTGTATAGCACATATGGTGATTAGATACTATGTCCTACAACTTTTAGATACAAGATCATAGACTTTGAACTACAACATAACTGTTTTTCCTACCTGTTTCTCTTTTGAGTATTCTGGAGAGAGGGAAAGGAAGAAAAATGTACACTTACAAATGCAATGATGGGATAGTGTCACCAAAAGCTCAGTCCTTGTCCTTGATGCCAATCCAATAATGACATGGTTTTGAGAAAAAGGAAAAAAAAGTTTTATTGCTTTGCTGTTAGAGGAGAAACACAGGGGACCTCTGTCCCAGAGGCTGTGATTCTGTCCATCAGTAGGAGCAGGGGTGTTTTAAAGTGATTCAAAGGCTACATTCCATATGTTCTCAGGCTACAGTTGTAATTCACTTGTTAATATGGGAGATAGTCCCAAATTTCTGAGATATTCTGATACCATCCCCAGAGTCTGGATTACTTCATTTCCAATGTGGGAATGTACTCAAGGACAGATAACTGCCTGAAATGGGGAAGAAAGGTAATCCTGTTTCCCCTGAGATTAGGGATGGGGAGAGATTAGGGAGGAGCAAGGAGAGAGGAAGAGAAAGAAACATGTCCATTTTAAAAATTAGTTGCACTGGCAGAGCAGCAAGGGCTATATTCAAAGTATAAAGTGGACCACTGTTACAATAGGGCTGAGACTCTGTCCCCACTGCTACCTAGCTGGCTGGAGGGACATACAGCAGTGGCATTCAGATTCTGCCCTTCACCAACAGATGGGAGGCCTGTGCCTGTCCATCGAGATAAACACATGCTGTTGGGTCAGTGTTTGTGCCTCAGTTGTGGCACCTGAAAGCAGGATCATGTCTCCCACTACCTCCCACTGGTAGAATTCAGCAAAGGGTTTTACTTTGTTTTCTTTCTTTTCCCTTTCCTTCCTCCCTCCTTTCCTTCATTTTTCTTTTTTCCTCCCTTTCTTTAAGGTGACATAAGTTACTTTTAAAAATTTTTTTTTATTTTTTTAATTTGTTCTAATTAATTATACATGAAAGCTGAATGCATTTTGATTCATTATACACAAATGGAGCACAATTTTCATTTCTCTTGTTGTACACAATGTTGAGTTGCACCACATGCAGTCATACATGTACCTAGGGTAATGATGTTCATCTAATTCCACCATCTTTCCTGCCCCCATGTCACCCCTTCCCAATCCCTTCCTCCCCTTTGCCCATTCAAAATTCCTGTATCCTCTGCCATTATGGATCCGCATCCACTTATCAGAGAGAACATTTGGCCTTTGGTTTTTTGGGATTGGCTAACTTTGCTTAGCATGATACTCTTCAACTCCATCCATTAACCTGAAAATGCCATAATTTTATTCTCTTTTATTGCTGAGTAATATTCCATTGTGTATATATATCACAGTTTCTTTATCCATTCATCTATTGAAGGGCGTCTAGGCTGGTTCCACAGTTTAGCTATTGTGAATTGAGCTGTTAGAAACATTGAAGTGGCTGCATTACTATAGTATGCTGCTTTTAAGTCCTTTGGGTATAGGCCGAGAAGTGGGACAGCTGGGTCAAATGGTGGTTCCATTCCAAGTTTTCTAAGGAATCTCCATACTGCTTTCCCCTTTCCCTTCCTTCCTCCCTCCCTTCATTTTTCTTTTTTCCTTCCTTCCTTTCTTTTAGAGTATATAAATTACTTTTTTTTTTTTTGGTGGCACCAGAGATTGAACACAGGATGCTTTAACATCCCCAGCCTTTTGTTTTTTTTTCCTCCTCCTTCTTGAGACAGGATCTTAGTATCACCTTTAATAGCTAAATGTACTTTTTAACAATAGATTAGAAAGAAATGCAAAAATATTCAAGTAGGGAGTAGAAGGATAAAAGAGAAAAAATATTTGAAATCTTTTATATTTATAATTTAGCCCCAAATTTCATTTTTAAAGAATGTTAATACTGTGGTAGGATATTTTTCTCCTTAAGGGAGAAAGGTCTTTGTCCCTGGGGTCTCATCCTGAAGTCTGCAGTGTGTGGTCACTCTCTGCTAAGCAGCTATTGAAAAGCCTGCATTTTAAATGCTTCCCAAGCTCCTTCCTATCACCCCTGCCCTTTCACAGTCTGGCAAAAGGTTGGAGATTACTTCTACTCTTCAGAATTAGCTGGAATGGTGAAAGACCTAGAACAACATGTGGACTCTCATTATTATTAGGACTTTTAGCCAAAAGTGTGACCCCTCTAAAAAGTGAGCGAGTCTGCGGATGGAGCAGCCATGTGGGTGGTGAGGTTTTATGTGTTTTAAGGCTGAGACTTTCCCTCAAATAGGGTAACTTCACTGTGTCAACCCAGTATATGAAGAGAGGTACTTGCTTACCCATGTTCAGGTAAATGAGATGTTCAGCCTAGGCCAGGTGAGCTCTGGTGAACAGAGTTGTGAGGACATTAGGGACTGGGCTACCTGAGCAGTGGAGGAGATGGGGAATGAGCTGGTGCAGGGTGTCCAGCATGTGGATAACCACAGTGTGGTTTTGTTTAGGGATGAAAGAAAGGCAAAGCAGGGAGCTCCGGGCTGGTAAGGACTGATGGAATAGGTGATATGAATGCGAGCCAGCTGGCTGGAAAGCAGGGTTCTTTCCTAGAGAGCAGTTTTGACCAGAAGTGGAAGACAAGTGCATGGGCCCTGGTCAGGAAACAGTTCCCCGCGGTGATAAACTGGTGCTTACAGGCTAGATGTGGGTGTGGCGTGATAGATTAGCAAGCACTGTGAATTCAGTTGAGTGAGAAGAGGAACAGCTTGCAAAAGGATACAATCCAAGTTTGTAATGTACTACCCTACACCAAATAGAGCACCTTGAGGTTTATCTGCATAGTTGGTTTGTATTCCAAGATTTCTTCATAGTCTAGTAAAGATTAACCTTGCCCTGGAATGAACTCCCTATGAGCTGTAGAAACAAGCATTTGGGCTTGCCCAAGATTATGAGATGGAAACAAGCCAGTGAACCCTGAAAGTCTGCCCTTTTCTTGGCTCATAGGCTTTGGCAGTAAAAAGTGAGGCCAGAACACCGCTGGGGGTTATATTGGTCTATGTCAGAGTAGGTCAGTGGGCCTACTGGCTAGGTCTATTCCAGAATGACCATTGGCATGAGTTTTGCCATTTCTCTAATTGGGATGAAGTTTCCTTTCCTTTCCTACCAAGAATAGGAACTCTAGAGGTCACCTTAGAGAGGTTCTGATCCTGAGTGCTCATACACTGCATACCTGATCTCCTAAGGCCTAGAGAGTCAGGGTGCTGCCAGGGATTTATCCCTGTGGTCCAGCAACTCCTAGGCCCTTGGAGCCCCCATGGCCTTTACTCTCTGCTGTGTGCCACACTACAAGTGGCCCAGCAGCAGTGGATGATGAGAATTAGGCCTTGCCAAGGCTAGCCCACTGCTTGTGTTTGACCATATTATTGATCACAGAAGACCTAAAAAGGGTTAGGATGCTACTCATTTCTATTAAGGCCATTCTTTAGTAGGAAAGTTTCCACAAAACTGACTTTGTTATTAAAAACTAAGTCTTCTCTGGGCACAGTGACACACATCTGTAGTCCCAGCGACTCAGGAGTCTGAGGCAAGAGGAATCCAAGTTTGAGGCCAACTCGGCAACTTGGTGAGACTACTATCTCAAAAAAAAATTAAAAGTGTTGGGGATATAGCTTGGTGGAGTACCCTCAGTTCAATCCCCAGTACCAAAAAAAAATTTCATAAGTAAAGCTAGCATTTCTCAGTAATCCTGTGTAGTTTGAGTTAGATTTTATTAGAAGAAGGAATATTCCACAGATTATAACCTCCAGATCATTTAGAGCCACACTGATTATAAAACATGAACATTGTGACTTACCATCTGTAAAACTTCACTGACATTAACAACTTGGACATATTTAATTTCTGATAAACATATTATCACTCCTGTCCGTTCATAGAAACATTCAATCTTCTAAAGCATGAGTTGTTTTTTTTTTAACCTTGTGTCTATCAATAAGAACCAGTTAATATTTTACTTGTAAATACTGTTTATAACCTGGGATCTCTCTTGATTTACCAACAGATTCTTCAATTCTTCTGTACTTTACAACTTGTGCTTACTCTAATGCTTATGCCTCAGAGCCATCTGAGAGCCTGGCATGATGCACAGGCCAGCAGGATGTATGTGCCACTGCATTTGGTCGCTGGAGCCAATGGCCTTCTCTGTCTCCACTTGCTAACCTCCAGCTGGAGGTCACTTTTGTACTCTGATGACTTTTGTGAATATTAATTCTTTTCTTTCCAGATATCCCTTTTATATTAAGTTCCATGTCATAAATTAAAATTTTGTTATTCAAAGCCTTTTCTCATGTCTGAAATATTTTGTTACTTTCTCTTGTTTTTGCTTTTTTCGCAGTGACTTCTAAAAATTTGCCAATGGATCTTTAATTCTTTAACTCCGAAATATTTGTACTCTTACCTTCTCCAACTAAGATATTGTTTCTAAAATTTGATTCCAAAGTTCCAACAACCCTGGATCATATGTTCCAGAGTTCCATGCACATAGTACTTCATCTTAGAAGGTGTTAGATGGAAAAGTTGGCATGTTTTGTCTAAAGAGATTGGAGTTTATTTAGCAATAATTCCTCATATTGAAGTAGATTTTTTAAAAATATGTAAGCAATATAGGAAAATGTTTTGAAGGCCCCATTATGCTTTCTTCTTATATCGAGCTCAAATGCTACAGCCTTTTTAAAAGAGAAATCTAGTTTCTATTATTCATTTCCCCCCGCCCCTTTACCTATTTAAGCCACAGTCTGATTTTTACAATATTAAAGTAAATTAACCTAAGAAGGAATAGACTGACTTTTATGTACTGGCTATAGTTCCAAGCACCAGAAACAGGCAAAGGAGATCAAACAAAGAAATAGGAAAATGAGGCATTGAAAGAGATCGGGGAGCCAACATGTGTTTGGAAGGGATGATAGCTTCCATTGTGACAGAGCATGTCTTTCTAGCAGTTTACCCTGGGTTTAGAAATAGAGGAAGAAAGAAGGTAGATGATACTACAGACTGAAATCAATACAGAACACACCAGGACTCAAACTGAGTGTAATCAGACACTGGCTGTACTTATGCAAATGTATGCATAAAGTTTTCCTATGAATAAATCGTCTGCATCAACCTTAACACTCAAGGTTAATGGAAGTCATGATATGCCAGCCACAAGTGAATTCTCAAAAGTAGCAACGGGAACTGTTAGGCTTCACTAACTTTCCCGTAGTTGTGCTTGAATGCCCTCTGAACCCTTGACAAAATGAAGTTTGAATCTTAAAGACCTTTAGGACTTCCATGGCTTTCCACTGGAAAAGGCAGTACCTTGCTTGGGAAGGAGATAGCATAGGGGGGTTAGGAGGATGAATATGGTCTTTTTAAAATCTATTCATTCTAGTGACATTCAAGTTAGGTGTTTATTTTATTTTTACTTACCCTTCACCTGGAATGAGTTCTAGTGGTAAGCATTTGGATGCTTGCTTAAAGGAAGGAGATGCTTAAATTTGCCTAGAGGGAAATGTGCTTGCTTTATTCTTTATAAAAATAAATTGAGAATTGTAGACATATTCCTGAAGGTCCTGGGACTGACAGATTAGAATGTTAAGATCCTTTCAGTATTAGCATGTGGTTTTCTTTTGTGTGAACATAGATAAGATAATAAGATAATATGGATTAAGGGTAAGACATATTATTCTAGCAAACTGCTAATATGAGCATTCCATGCCTCTGAGCATGGCATAGCATTGTTGGGTTTTTTCCCCATTAAAAAAAAAACAAAACTCAGAGGCCTGAGTGTTTCATTTTTATTTCAAGGAATTGGAAGCATTCTGTAAGTATAGGAAGGCATTAAAAATATATTTCTCTTTTCATAAGAAACTTAGAGTGACTGCAATATTTGTAGATGAGTTAAACCCACATTCCAGGTGCTTATCAGACATTTAGTTCAACTCTGCAAGCATTGATTGTGCTCCCAGCTTGTCCAAAGCACTGTTAAGGGAAGAACAGATGTAGACAAGATGATCCAAAGTCATGTGACCCATGTTTAGGGATCGGTGATCAAACACTGGAATGTACATGTGAGGGAGCTGGAGGTCACTGGCAGGAGGGAAGTGATACTCGCTTGGTGTGGTGCACCAAGCTGCACAGGCAGGTCCTGCAGTGCCCAGGAGTTCCTAAAAAAGGCTATGCAGTTTCAGAGGGCTGGTGACCCCTCTGCGGCTATAAGTCAGGCTCTTAGTTGGTCACACTGGGCAATTTTGACTAAACCAAAGGGGAAAGAGGACCTTAGAAATTGTGATTCTTAACCAGAATGTCACTTTGTGCCTGAAAGGAGCTTTTTTATTTTGTTAACCAAAAAACCACTTTGAAATGCCGTAGGTACCATGGATTACCTGCAGTGCCTTTATGTTAAGGAGATTTCACTGTAGAGTACTTTATGTGCAACATGGAACTTCCCTATAAGCTTTCCTTCTGTTGGTTTTATTCATATAAACTAAGAAATTAAACAATTATTTAAAATGATCCTAGCTAGGCACAGTGGCACACATCTGTAATTCCAGCAACTCCAGAGGCTGAGGTGGGAGGATTCCAAGTTTGAAGCCAGCATGGGCAACTTGGTGAGATCTTGTCTCAAAAATAAAAATGAAAAGGCTCTGGGTGTAGCACCATGGTTTCAATTCTCAATACCAAAAAAAGAGAAAAAAATGTTTCTTGGTTTTCTCATGGTTGTTTACAAACAAACAAACAAAAATTACATGCAAGGTCTTATATTTTTCTTTTAGGGAAAAAGAAACAGTGGTTTCAGACAGTGCTTCTTTGGGAGCCAGAAGCACTGCAAGTTGACAAAGCTTTGTCCAGCCATGGGGTACACATTCAGGCTGGCTGCTCGGAATGACATCGGCACCAGGTATAACATTTCCTCTTGCCCTTCAGCTCTTAGGGGGTGATTCTAGGCCTTTCTTAGAGACCTTTTCTTCTTGTTGCTGGAAGGTGTGAGAGAGCCTGCTACTCCACATTGGGCCAGCTTGAAAATTTTTCAGAGAGGAAGTCCTACTCAGGGGGAAAGACCTTATATGAGGTGATAATGCCACAGTGGCCTCTTTGCAGTCTGTTAACTATATTACAGAGGCCCCATGAGGGTCTCAGAACCAAGATGAAGTACAGATTTTGAAAGGAATTCCTTGTGGGGCTGTATTTTTCAGATCATGAGACTTTTTCTTTCAGCCTTTTTTTTTTTTTTTTTCCCAAGCAATTTTATCTTCTAGTTGCTTTTTTAAATTCTGTATTTCCTGACGTAAAGAGAAGCATGTTGGGAGATGTCATTGTCATGGAGCCCAGGGAGATATTCCCAGGCCTGGAGAAACCTGGGCTGTCCTGGATTCCACTGCATGCCTTAGGCTGCAGGATGAAGACCAGTATAGCTATGCAGCCGGGCACCCATTGATTAAAGAAGTTTTGAAAAGGTTACTCTTCAGCTGCACTTGCTGGGTAACTCTTGATGGAGGGAAAAATCTTTTTCTTTCACCACTGCTTGTTGAAAATCTTCCTAAAGATTCAGCACATCACTGGTCCCCAACCTTCTTTCCAGCCTGAAGAACCTCTTTCTAACATCACGGGGTTTTGCAGAACTGCCCACTTGACCTATGGTGGCTGTTGTAGTTTTAGAGTTCCCTGGATGGAGAAGTCATAATGATAAAGGTGTCTATAGTTCAGAGATTTTTAAATGAACTGGAAGCATCTACAAACTTTTGAAAAACAGCACTGTGTCTATTTGTAAAACATTTATTTCATCAATAGTTATTAGTACTCACATTGATTTGAAGACACTTTGAGAGCTTTAACTCACAGCTCAATAAACATGATACTATGTGCTGTGCTTTATGTTCAGTGCTTTTGGAGGTAAAATAAATTCTTCAGTCCTATAACTGGTATGCTTTTCTAACAGCAAACTGTGGGGGGAAATAGGGCAAGTCAAAGGTTACAGCAGGGAATATCACACAAGGGGTCCTAGCCTGCCTTTGCACTGAGCCTGTTCAACCTCGACTTTCCAGCCCAAGCAGATTGCACAAGTATAGGCTTTCCTCTTAAAATGCCAGGATTCCTCACGTGCTCCTAAGTGTGTGTCTCTCTGTGTTCATCTCTCTCCAGTGGCTACAGCCAAGAGGTGGTGTGCTACACATTAGGAAACATCCCTCAGATGCCTTCTGCACCCAGACTCGTTCGAGCTGGTGTCACATGGGTCACACTGCAGTGGAATAAGCCAGAGGGCTGTTCACCTGAGGAAGTGATTACCTACACCCTGGAAATTCAGGAGGACGAAAATGTAAGTGTTTTGGGGTTTTATATTCCTAAATTTGTTCTGTGTAAGTCAGCACCATCATACCTACAAGGTACTGTGAAAGTAGACTAGCTACCTCAGTTCAAAACCAAGCTTTTTTTTCTTTCTTTTGTTCAAAACCAAACTCTTAATCTCTGCCACTGCCACCACCACTACCAACAGTAGCCAGCTCTTCCCCATCTTGGTAAATGGCATCCTATCTTTCCACATGGAGAAACCAGAACCCCTGGAGTCATCCTTGACCCCCATATATCATCAGTGAGCAAATCCCTGCAAATCTTTCTTTAAAATTATTCAGAAAAGCGGCTGGGATTATTACCACGCGTGAGGCACTGGGTTCAATCCTCAGCACCACATAAAAATAAAATAAAGAGATTCTGTCCACTTACAACTAAAACATAAATATTAAAAAAAAATTATTCAGAAAAATAACTATTTTTCACCATCTCCACAATCAGTATCCTTATGCCAGTTTCCTTGATCTCACCCCTGGATGACTGCAATGGCCTCTTAATATCATCCCTGTCTTCACCCATACTGCATGACAGTCTGTTCCCCATATAAGCCTGAGTGGTCCTGTAGAGCACAAATGTTCAGAACCCTGCCTATCTCAGTACCATCCCCTCTCATCCAGAGTGAAAGCTAGAGCTCTTCCAGCGCCCACACAGCCCTGAATGACTGGGTTTCCCTCATTGCCCTAGTTCCCTCCACTGTTGTCTCAGAACCTTGTGTCTGTGCTTTGGACACACCAGGTATATTCTTGCCTCTTGGCTTTTGCATTTCTATGCCTTTCAGACACCTTTGACTCACTTCCCACATTTCCTTCAGGTCTCTTCACAAATGTCACCTCTTAGGATAGCCCTTCCCTGACCACTTTGTAGAGGAGAATATTCCAGCAGAATATTCCACAATGATAGAAATGCTCTGCAGTTTGTGTTGTCCATTAAGGCTTCACTGTGATGCATGTGGCTATAAGCAGTTGATACACGGCTGTGGGCCTAAGGAGCTGAATTTTTAATTATATAAAATTTGAATTTAAAGAGTCACATCTACCAGTGGCTTTGGAGGCCTAGACAGGAGGATCACAAGTTTGGGGCCAGCCCCAGCAGTTTAGTAAGACCCTTAGCAATTCAGTGAGACCCTGCCTCCAAATCAAAAGGGCTAGGGATCTAGCTCAGTAGTAAAGCACCCCTGAGTTCAATCCCCAGTAACAAAAAATAAAACAAAGAGCCACTGTGGCTACTGTGTTTAACCCATGCAGCTATAGAAAGTAGCACCTTCCTACTCCACCACTCCGCCCTCTTGCCAGCTTTAGTTTCTGTCACAGCACTTAACACTGCATGACATGCTTTCTACTTGTATGTAGGGTTTCTTTTTTCTTTTTAATTGCCTTCCTCAGTCAGATTAAGCTTCTTGTGGGTTAGGTTCCGTGTGTCCTTGGGCAGGGCTAAATCCCCAGAGCCCAGAGGAGACCCTGATGCATAGAAGGAGCTCAGCAGTATTCAATGAGTGAATGAATGATAGAGAATGCTATTGAATGAATTCTGTGCATTCAACTTTTAGTGGGATTGTTTTACCTTATAAAGAATTATTCCCTTCCCTGTCTAAGCATCCTCTTTCTCTTGGCCAGAAGAGGACACTGCGTGCTCAGGAACCTCAGTTCCAGTTACTTGCATGGCACTCTGCAGTGTGAACATGAAGACCTCAATACCAGAGGTTTTCTTTCATGATATATGTATTGTTAAATATAATTTTAAAAAGCACTTCATTGTCACAATAAAATTGACCAGGCCAAGGAGAAAGGACAATGTGATAGAATGAAATTTTTATTTAAAGCTTGAATGCTACCCACAGCATCACAGGCTGCCAGTAGCTGCAGACCTCTGGCTCACTGGTAATGGGAGGAAGAGGCAACTGTAAAGATCCCATACACAAAGGAATCGGAAGCCCAGATTTTATGATACTGATGTTCGTTTCTGGCTTTGCCTTTTCAGGATAACCTTTTCCACCCAAAATACACTGGAGAGGATTTAACCTGTACTGTGAAAAATCTCAAAAGAAGCACACAGTATAAATTCAGGGTGAGTCAATCATTTTGGTACCTGAATTGCTTAATAATGCAACTGCTTAATGTTTCACGTTTACCATTTCATAATGACTCTATGGGTTAAAAAATGTTGAAGTTCACAATGCTCTACATTTTTACAGTAACATTTATACTTAAAAATGGACACCATACTTTAATTTTAAAATGTACTTTTGAGACAGAAAACTATCATAATGTGCTATAATAAATTACATTTCCAGCATGGCCAGGTGCCCTAGCTTAGGAGGATAGCCAAATGCTAAGGAGAGCAACTGTCACTCACCAGCATCTGATTCCTTTCCATTCCATATTTCTCCTTGTAATCGTATTTCTGTTTTGCTCTCCACTGTCCTTTGCTCTTCTGCCCTGGTCTTTTTCTTCACCTATTTTTTTTTTGTTTTTCTCTCCTATTATTCAACCTCTCCCCACTTAAACAATCACTATTAAGATGGAGAGGATGTGGAGGAAAAAAGAACACTAGTACACTGTTAGTGGGATTGTAATTTAGTACAACCACTATGGAATTCAGTATGGAGGCTCCTCAGAAGACTAGGCATGGAACCACCATAGAAGTAGCTACACCACTCTTGGGTATTTATCCTAAAGATTTAAAGTTATCATACTGTATTGATCAATGTATTCCCGTGTTTATAGCAGCACAATTCACAACAGCCAAACTATGGAACCAGCCCGGGTGTCTGTCAATAGATGAATGGATAAGAAAATGTGGTATATATACATAATGGGGTTTTATTCAGCCATGAAGAAAAATGAAATTATGTCATTTGTAGGGAAAGGAATGGAACTTGAGAGCATTATTTATGCCATGTGAAATAAGCCAAACTCAGAAAATCAAGGGTTGTATGTTTTCTTTCATATGTGGAAGTGAGGAAAAAGGAAAAGAACGTTTCGGCAAGGAGGGGTATCTCATGAAAATTGAAGGGAGATCAGGAAAGTAGAGGAAAGAGACCAGGAGGAGAGGAGGAAAAGGAGAAATACAGGGGAATAATATTGACCAAATTACATTTTTATATTGTGTGCATGTGTGAATATGTAACAATGAATCCCACCATTATGGTACAACTGTAATGCCCCAATAAAAAATATTGAAAAAAAAAGAAAAAACAGCCACCATTAACATTATAGTAGGACTTTGTCTTACAGTTAAAAGAGTGACTACAGCTTGGTGATCACTAAGAGAAAACGCACTGCAGTGGCAATGTCTCAGCTCTGTGCATTGGCCCTGTGCAGGGCACATTTCCTAATATGACAAGCATGCGTGACTTTAAAGATAGAAGATTCCCTTCTGATTCCACCCTTCCTCTTCTAAATTTAGGGCCAAGTGATGTACTTTGGCACATAGTGTCACTCAATAAATATTGTCAAATTTTCCTGTGTTGTGTGTAACTATTTGAGGAAAGTAGTAGTTTCGATGTATTAAAAACCCTTATTATTGACACCAACTCTTGAGAACATAGCCGTACTGCTAGCATTTCTCCACCAGGTGGCAGTGCCCTGCTTGTAAGTAAATGAAGGGATTTTTATCTGTCCCTGTTCCATATATTCCTCCTACAAAACAGTAGAAAGTACTAATTTTATTATGTCTTCTTGAAAGGATAAAATGTCTTTACCTAAAATCTGCCTTATGGTTTAATTTCTAATTGTAATTAACTAAATATATAAAAAATAAGTGCATAAAAGAAATACTGTTAAATCAGCATTTATATTTGGAGAAGGAAAGTGTGTGTTTTGCGTGTCTGCACACGTGCGCATGTGCGCCTCTGAGTTTATAAGATACCTTGGTCTTGGCCATGTTAAGTCATTGATTCAATAATACCTGGTAATTAAAGCATGTAAATGTTTTCTTGGTTGTGTTACAGCTGACTGCTTCTAATATGGAAGGAAAAAGCTGCCCAAGTGAAGTTTTGGTTTGTACAACTAGTCCTGACAGGCCTGGACCTCCTACCAGACCCCTCATTAAAGGGCCAGTCACATCTCATGGCTTCAGTGTCAAATGGGGTATGTTTGCTATTGTTGCTCCTACTTCCTTTTTTGACAGATTTTTAAAAATTGACCAATTTCAATAGTGATAAACACAAACACACACACTATTATTTGTGTGAATATCATGCATTTAGAATATACATGTGAGAAACTTCCTGAGAATTCCACAAACTGGAATGGACAATTCCATTAATATGAGATTTTGATAGATGGTTAGATTTTTTTTTTCTTTTTTTCTGTTTGTTTTTGAGGTACTGGGGATTGAACTCAGGGACATTTTACCACTGAGCTATGTCACCAGCCCTTTTTATTTTTTTATTTTGAGGTAGGGTTTCACTAAATTGCTAAGACTAACCTTAAACTCATGATCCTCCTGCCTCAAGTTTCCTGAGTCACTGGGATTACAGGTGTGCACTACCTTTCCCAGCACACATATAGTTAAATTTTAGTGGAAATTTAAATGAAGTTTTAAGAATATCTCATTTACTTTATAATTCTCCTGTTACATGTTTTTCTTCCTTTATTTTTAATGTATTATTATTGATTAGAATGTGGTAATTTCTGAATATATAGTTAATTATCCACTAACTCACCCTAAAAAAATTAACAGTATTTAACTGGAAAAAAATTTATAAAGTTAATATTGAAAATGAATTTCAAACTTTTTGATATACAGTATGTATAAGTTACAATGAAATAAGAAAAGTTTTTTTTTTTTTTTTCATGCTGTTTGTATGTAACCACCACCTTGAACTGCAGGAAGTTTTCATATTTAAGTTCATGTAGGGTTTAGGGTTGTCTGGCAGAAGGATGTGGCTTATTCATGTAATTTGGATTATTTCACTGAAATGAATATAACTGGAAGGTTGAAAAACATTTATACACTGAGCTATTACAGTATTCATAATTTTCACCAATGTCATATGACTGTAACTAAAAGTGAGAAAAAAGTAGACATCTAAAATAAGATTTTACCTCATGCCAGGTATAGTGGCACACACCTATAATCCCAGCAACTTGGGAGGCTGAAGCAGGAGAGTTCAAGGCCAATATATGAGCAACTTAGCAAAACCTTCTCTCAAAATAAAAAATAAAAAGGAATGTAGCTCAGTGGTAAAGGACCCCTGGGTTAAAGCCCACTACCAAAAACAAAACCAAAAAATAGTTTACCTCACAACCAAGTAATATAAGGAGACCAGCCTTCAAGACATATAACTGTTACAAGTCACGTAATAATTTTTGGGACAGAATTATTAGGATCTTTTCCCCCTGATTAGTGGCATGCTATAATGTTTGGCTTTATAATTATTATTGTGAATATCTGTTAGTGAAGTATGTATATATTAGTGGAAATACCAAGTAAAAGGAGAGGGGAAGTGAATTTCCTAAATCTGTGTGTGCAAACTCAAGGTCTCTTAGAAAAACTTCCTTTATGCCTAACTATATTATACAGCAGAGTGATAGCAGAGGCAGACTTCTTCATACTTGAAAAATTATACTGCAAATAAAACTGTAGGAATGGAGTTACCAGTAGACATACACCCAGGGTGCCACCGAGCCCCTCATGCTGTCTGCGAGTTGTACATGTTCTTGTTGATCAGCAGCTCTGTTTTCATATGAGATTCAGCAGGGACATAACAATCACTTAGTAGAAAACCGATGGCACAGATTTATTCCATTCTGAGTTTGTATTTATTTTGTAGATTATTTTGCATTTCTGTTTTCTTTATCTAGCAAAAGAATTTAGTCACTGATAAAATAAACGAAATAAAAGAACTGATAAGACAATAAAAACAAAAAGCAATATATGAGTGTTTCATCTTGTATAAAAAAATCACCAAATATTAAGGAGCTACCTAAGGAATTCTCTAAGTCAATTCATTAATATAATTCTTAGAAATATCAGTTCATATTTTGAGTTTTTTTTCTGTTTTACTAAATAAATACTAATTGACATTTCTAGCTCTAAGAATTTTGAATAGTCTGATAATATTTAGAGTTTCTTGGTATGTTTGTTTCTTTCGTTTTTCAAGGAAGGAGTAGAGTGAATTAAATTAATTATTACACTTTTTGGTCAAGCCTAGAATTAAAATGGTATGATGTTATGTGATTTCATGTATTCTAATTATATTTGCTAATAAAAATCAATACTCTCCCATTGCTGATAAGATATCTGCTTATTTTCAGACCCTCCCAAGGACAACGGTGGTTCAGAAATCCTCAAGTACTTGCTGGAGATTACTGATGGAAATTCTGAAGGTGAAGTTCTGGAAATGTTTTTATACAAATGCAGTAGTAATCTATATTTTCTAATATGTTAAACATCTTTATAGAATAGCGGGCAGTCATTCATTCTAATGATAGAGCTGTTACAATAAACAAACTTTATCCACATATTACCTGTTTTCTCTTTCAAACAGCAACAGAGATCAGAGTCTACTTGAAGTGTACCTTTTTGTCGTGTTTTTTCCCCCTATTTTCTTAGTCTTTTTTTTTTTTAAGTTAGAGTTCCTAGTTAACAGAAAAATAAAGTTAAGGTTTTCATCCCCTAGTCTGACACACTTTTTCTGCAAATTCTCACGAGCAAAGTGTCAGAAACAACTTCCCAGGAAGTGTGAGATGGGGAGAGTAAAGGAGGGCAGTCCTTGACAGCTAGCCATGCCTGATGGACAGCATGTGGGATCAGGGCTTGTGACCAGTGTTGCACTTTAGTAACAAGTGTAGGAAATGTCTTTCAGTCTCGATGTGACTTTGGACTTAGGTGGTGTACCCACTACTAGTCAACACTATGTGGATTAAAGTAGTACAGTGTTAGAAATCAAAATTCCTTGGTTAGTGCCTTTTTAAATACTATGTTTTCCAATAGAATTCATTAGGCTTTAATAGAAATAAAGTATAGCCACCAGAACTTTAAAAACGACACATTATCTCACTTCTATAATTTCTATAACCACTCATTTTTAAAAAGTGATACATGTGTTGGGCACAGTGGCACATCCTGTAACCCCAGTGACTTGGGATGCTGAGGTAGGAGGATAGCGATTTCAAGGCCAGCCTGGGCAACTTGGTGAGACCTTGTCTCATAAACAATAAAAAAGGGCTGAAGATGTAGCTCAGTGGGAGAGCACCTCTTGGTTCAGTCCCTAGTATTGCATAATAATAATAGAGTAGCAGTAGTAATAGTAATAATACATGCATATTGGCAAAAGAAACAAACAAAGAGACTGACAGTAACTTTTACAAACAAATACTGTTGGTATGTGGCTTGCTTTTTATTCTGTACTATGACAGCCACCTGGAGTTTTTTTGGTGGTTAAGTCTATCAGCTCTTATTTTAAGCTGAGAGATGAGAATTCTTTGACATGGGCACAGCTGTTCTCATAAAATTATATTCCATCCTAAAAGTCTCGTTTAGTATTTTACATCAGAAAATGTACCTGGGAGAGAGGTTGAGCCTATCCAAGTGGCTCACTGCAAAAATTTATGTATGTTTTGAATTCTCCTGGCTCTCTTAGCTACAGAAGACAAATCAAAAGTACTTAACATTAACATAAAACATTCAGTACTTACCATTAAAAACTTTGCCAGTACCTGGGTGAGTGACTAATTGAATCCTTTCAGCTGCCCTTATTCCAGTCCCCTTCTCACTACCAGTTTTCTGACCATTAATATCAGGTAATTGTCTTCAGTACTCTCCTTCCCATGTGGCCCTAGTACATGTATTTTTATTGTAAATCTAAGAAGCCATTGAGGGAATTTGTGGACATGGGTCTAGTAAAGGATCATGTGATAGAGTAAACGTTTTCCCCTGACACAGCTTTGTGGAGTGAGAGGCTTCTGTAAAGTAGTCACCTGGCAACAGCACCAGTGTGAGCAAGCGAGTGGGAGGACATGCCGGTGGCCCAGGCTGGTGAGGCGGCAGTTGGAATAGCCCATGGTGCCTTCCCCGATGGCCTCAGCCTCCTCCAGCCGCCCACTTTCTCTCTTCACCCTTGAAAAGTACCTGGATAGCCTGGGCCACACCAGGTACTTCATCTTTAATTTGTTACCCTCCCAGGCATTTTGTCTTTTAAGTGGGGCTCCAGGAAGACAACAGGCCTTTACCCGCAGGCCTCGGTCTGTAGTGGGAAGATATCACTTGTGGTGACCTCCAGGCAGATAGGACTGGGTAGAAACCCTTCAGCAGTGCCCAGACTTGTCAGGAGCCCCACTGCCGAGCAGACCGCGCAGACACAGCTGGCCCCACAGCCTCCTCCCACCAGAAGCATTTCACAGCTTGCTCAACACTGTCCCCTGCCTCTTGTGCCAGCTACAGATGTCGTGTGGTTTCCCACACCCAAACCTCATTGCCAGCAGTGTAATCATGGTGATGGTAAGTAGTCTAGTCAACAGTTCCCAAGTACTGAGAGGACTCCATGTTATTCTTGTGTTTAACTTAGCAGGGAAATGGAAAGACAGTCCTTTGCACTACCAGAAAAAAGAATAGGTGACGTTTGTTTTCATGGCAACCACTTAAGTAATGCTTGGTATTATTACATTTTTACAACAGGCCTAAACTTACACAAGTCTTGTTTTACAGCCAATCAGTGGGAAGTGGCATACAGTGGATCAGCTACAGAATACACTTTCACCCACTTGAAACCGGGCACTTTGTACAAACTCCGAGCATGCTGTATCAGCACCGGTGGGCACAGTCAGGTTGGTTTGTTTCTGGATAAAAGAAAACATCTTTGGTCAGATTCAGACTAGCTGTATCTAAAAGATCAGAATAAGCTGCAGTTTAAAAATGCATTTTGGTAACGTAGCCTGCCATGTTACCACCTCAGGAAATGAAAAATAGGCCTTTTTAAAATTGTGCTTTAAAGGACAGAAAAAATAGTCCCAAATGATTCTCAGCTGCACTCTGATACTTTCAGGTGCATTTGTCATTTAGTTATTTCCTAGAAGACTTGGCTATAATCACATGTGACAGCTGAAAATTGTCTAGGATTTGCATTAGCTAAATACAAGAGACAAGATAGGTATAGAATTTAGAGTCAGCAAGAGAAGACCTCCCACACAGTCTGCTGATATGGCATCTCACGATTGGTGAGCATTTGAGCCGTGCCTTCTTCAAGGTTCTTTACTGCCATCTGCTGGGAAACGGTGAAAACCATATAAAGTTATGGCTGAGCTGAACCTGGTACAGTTGTGCAGAGTGCCCAGTGTACACATCTGTAGGCCACAGCCATTCTCATCTCCTGTGTGTAGGCTTAGACCAGCCAGTTACCCTGTTAGGAACCTTAGTTTCAGCTACATGCTGTTCTCACAGGTCCAGTATATCATAATAAAGGCACATGAAGTGCTCTAGAAATGAGATAATTGTCTAAATGGCTTTACTTTGTATTCAGGAAAGTGAGTGCAAGGCATGATGGCAAAACATGTTTTCACTGTAGAGATATTTACCATGATAATTTGAGACCATTAATATTTAGAGAGAGGAGAAATGGTGCCTTGAAGGCCTGTGCTGGACTGACGATTCCAGAGAATGCCTGCCAATTAAACGCCTGAATTTTTTCCCATCAGTTCATTTCTAATGTTTTCTTTCATTTATGTCCATCACTGCCCCACTGCTCACCCCCAGGATAACAGTCCTGTGATGTCTAGATTGCCCATATAGCGAGATGCCCTTTGAAAGGAAAGGCTAGCTAGAACATTCTTAGACCATGCCAGGGTTCTCTAGAGTGCCTTCCAGCATGGAGTATATGCCAATTAAATCCTTAGATTATCAGCTGGTGCCTCCTGTATAGGAGGGGCTACATGGGGCAGCATAGAGGCTGTACTGCTTGAATGTGTAGAGTCCATTGCCTGCATACTTCTCAGGGAGAGGTTGACTTGGGTTGAGCTATATGGCTCTGCCTTGTTTGCCCATACCTCAACAAGACAGTTAGCTTCTACACCACCAGCCTTCTATAGCCAGGTCCTGCAAAAAGAAAGCCTACTTATTGTAGCATTAACAGAATCTGCTGGTTAATGTCAGACTCAGTTGGTTAATACTAGTAGACTTTACTTTTCTGCTCTGTCTGAATGGCTGGTCATTGATGGCACCATTCTGAAATTTCATCCAGCTGTCATTTTGTTTTCTCTTCTCTCCTCATGAAGGCTCTTTTCTTATTTTGATTTAAAGAAAAATAATTGTCTTTAGGATATACAATACTCAAACCTATTCTTCTGACTTCAGAAAGAGTCATTCTTGCTGGACACAGTGGTTCACACCTGTAATTCCAGCTCTTCAGGAGACTAAGGCAGGAAGATCTCAAGTTTGAGGCCTGCCTCTGCAAGTTAGCAAGACCCTGTCTTAAAATTAAATAAGGAGGGCTGGGGATGTAGCTCAGTGGTTGAGTGTCCCTGAGTTCAATCCCTGTGACCACTCAAAAAAGAGAGACAGAGAGAAAGAATCATTCTTGTTTTAACCAGTACCATATATAGTATAAGATACAGTAGAAGTATACACACACACACACCACTCAAGTAAAGATCTTATAGTGTAAGAAGCATATAGTAGTGTGTATACATTGAATAGGGAGCGCACTTTTGTTGGCATTTACAGTTATGGGGTAGAGTTTGCCTGGAATATAGAGGTCTGATAAATTCACAGTAACTAAGAGATGATTCTCTCTGGTATTTCTCCTGCAGTGTTCTGAAAGTCTCCCTGTTCGCACACTAAGTATTGCACCAGGTCAATGTCGACCACCGAGGGTTTTGGGTAGACCAAAGCACAAAGAAGTCCACTTAGAGTGGGGTGAGTGAACAAATCTTCACATTGACATTGGCAGCATGGACAACTGGAGATTAAGAAGACTTAATGCTTTGTAATTTTAAGTTTCAAGACTTCCTTCTGAAAACTGAAAACAAAATTTTTTTCCTGTCAAAGATGCCCATATTCTTCTTAACCTTTGTTGGCCTGGGTTTCCATCATCCCCCACCTCCCTTGCTGTCTCCTGATGGTGCCATACAAGCTGTTTGTTCCTTACCCTTCAGAGAACACTTTTCTCGGGAGTTCCAGGATAGCCTGTCTTTTTTAGGACATTTTCAACTTTATTTATAAATAAAAGTTGTGCTCGACTTAGAGGTTAAACCAAGAAATAGTTCATAGGATAGCTGTGAATTCCTCTTTCTCTGTGTGTCACCACCCCTGCTGCACTGTCACGTGTGGGTCCTAGTATTTTTATAGCATTGACTTTGGCTGCATTTGTACTTCCTGTTGTGCCAGGAGTTTGCAACATGTAAACTGCATGTGCAAATATGTAGAATTGTAGCGGATTATTTTTTCCCACCACTTATGTCTAAAATGGTATAAAATATGGTACCAGTTTGGGGTTCTGTGTCTAGATTCATCATGACCTTTGATTTCAAAGGGAAGATTCTCTTTTCATTTTTTCACTTTGTCTTACATTAAAATGTGAAGAAGTTTGCCAAACACTTCTGTTATCTGGGAATTATTTTATAAATATAATTAAATACATTTAAATATACCTGCTTTCAATAGTAGCAAAAATACCACTCAGCAGCTTTTACGTTTTGTTGATGGAGGGTCCTTTCTAAGAGAAATTCAAGAACAGGCCACCTACATGATATTTTGCAAAACACTAGAAAGTCAGATGTGATTTAGTCAACAAAAAGCACAGAAATGTCCTAAGACGAAGAAATTCTGCATTCCCAGATGTTCCGACATCTGAAAGTGGCTGTGAGGTCTCGGAGTACAGTGTGGAGATGACGGAACCTGAGGATGTAGCTTCGGAGGTGTACCACGGGCCAGAGCTGGAGTGCACGGTTGGCAACCTGCTCCCTGGAACCGTGTATCGCTTCAGAGTGAGGGCGCTGAATGACGGAGGGGTGAGTCGGGTTGGGCACCAGCCGATAATGCAAGGTTCCAGCATTTCTATCTTCCCTCCTCCTTACCAACCATTAAAGTGTACATAAAATATTATTTGAGTTGATATTGCATGGTTTCATGTAGATCCATCATTAGTAATTTTTTTTCTTTTGCCCTTGTATCATTCTATTAAGACAGCACTCAAGGTTAATAAAAAGGACATCATCCTGTGTATACTTTGGGGACTTTTTAGGGTATTTTCCTTTCCTCTCATTAACTTTATCATTTGTGGGAAAATTGAACCACATGATAATCTTAAGAAAAGTTCTCTACCATGTTGTTTATGAGAGTCAATATGAGTCAACAATGTCTCAGGTCAGTTTTTAAAACATACAGGGTAGAGGCTAGGAAGGCCAGGTTGCTTGTATTTGTTGTATTTGTTGCAGGTGAAAACTCTAGAACTCTCTGGCCCTTCCTCCTTTCACTCCATCTGAATTTTCCTGAGGTTGAGAGTACATGTGTCCATGTTATCCTCAAAGTGGGTTGTTCTTTTTTCTTTGAAATTGCAGAGCTATCTAGATTTTGAGGGAGATTCATAATGAGAAGGAAATGGCCCAGAAAGTGTGAGGGATTTGGTTGTGTCAGAGATAAGCAGAAACATAACAGAGGGCAGAGGGTATGGGTAAAGCAAGCTGGTGCTAAAGCCCCCCACCCCAAGAGGGTCAGTGGTTTGTGTGGGTGAACTCCATGCAAATAAGTAGACTTAATTAATTGATGAAATGTTTAAAAATAAGAAAGCGCAGCTGACAGTGATGTTACCAGTGACTGGGATAGTGGTTCTCTTAAACCTCTCAGAAGTGAAACCTGTTTAGCTATAGTTAGTTCCACATCAGCCACAGCTGGCTGTGACAATGTTTGGTCTGAAGTAAGATACTAGGTTTGTACAGGAGCTGGATTTCTTCTAATTCCCCATTGTGAAGGAACTTCAAGCCCAACACAGATATTTAAACAAGAGAAAAAAATAATCTAAACATAAGCATTGATGGGAAGATAAAAAAGCCTGTGACCCCAAACTTACAATTAGGTAAATGAAAAGAAGGCGGATGGCCGTGGTTACAGTGCTACAGAGACTTTCTCCATTGTGCTTGCTCTTGTCCCATAGGCTTTCCCAGGGTCTCTGCTGTAATGAAAACCCACGTGCAGGGGGGCTGACCTGAGTTTCCCTTTCTTGCCCCTTTCACTGATTT
This sequence comes from Geosciurus inauris, assembly GCA_004024805.1. Classification (NCBI taxonomy): domain Eukaryota; kingdom Metazoa; phylum Chordata; class Mammalia; order Rodentia; family Sciuridae; genus Geosciurus; species Geosciurus inauris. The sequence goes on along the minus strand of PVHX01000831.1, from coordinate 12,805 downwards.
ATTGTTTAAAGAAATCATCTTCGGCCTTGGTTCATTCCTGTTGTGCTAGAAGTTAACCATCATGTGACTGGTCACCTTCTGAGGTGCATACCTTCCCTCCAATCTGGAGTATTTGCAAATTATATTGGGAAATCTGAGTCTTTTGTTTTGTTTTGTTTTAAACCATCTCCTCCACTCTTCCATTTTGAAAGCACAGTCGCATACTTTCTTAACCTGGAAATTATTTTAGTCTTTGCCCCAACTCTATCCACTATTAAAATGAATGGTTTCAGTGGGTTATGTCTCTCTCAGAATGTGCTTAGTCTCCAGGGACACCTGGCTCTGAGCAGCGTGGTCAATGGTGGTAACTGGTAACGTAAAGAAAGATGCCTGAGGCATAAGCCTTGGAACAGTGGGGGTGGTGGGCCTGTGGAGAAGGCATAAAGGAGCATTAGTGTTCAAAATAGAAAATACCAGCAACCAGAAAAAAATACTCAGAATTTGATAACCAACAATTCCAAGTAGAATTTTTATATATTTAAAATTAAATTTCAGTGGGCATCTGCCTTAGTTTTCTTGGATGTCCTTGGAGAAATGTGAAAGCAGAGTGCTGCGTTTTGCAAATAATTAATTTGTTTATTTCCTGATGTCATAATAAGGGGAAAACATTTCATAAGCCAGCTTTCTGATTCTTTTGAATAAAAACATAGACATGTGTAATAGACATCTATCTACCTCTCAGGGAACTGCCTGCAAGAGAAAACCTGATATGCACGTTTAGGTAATATTTTTGAATCATTTGTATTGATGATGTCACCCTAGCCCTCACGTAGTTAGCTAGCCCTTTTTAGATGCACACACATGTAGAAATACATGTGCATATACAAACATGTGTGTTCCTCTCTTTCAGTATGGTCCCTATTCTGATGTGTCAGAGATTACCACTGCCACGGGGCCTCCTGGACAATGCAAAGCACCTTGTGTTTCCTGTACACCTGAAGGCTGTGTGCTAGTGAGTTGGGAGGTAAGTCAGGTACATGTTCTGCGTCCGTTTCTGTTCCTTCTACTTTTCCCCATATGGGGAATATGAGGAATCTACAAAGCCCAAATATGTGTAGGTGATTTTTCCCCCTCTATACATAGTAATCTACCTTGGCACTTGGTTGTGTTATTTAGAATTGTGAAAATGATCAGAATTGAGAAGAGATAGAGTGTATCTTTCATGCCTTTACTTTATATAAGTTTTTGAAATATCCAGGGCAGGTTGCTCTTATCCCCAGTTCAGTTAGTTGAACATGGACATGGTTGGTTATTTTTCTCAATGGGATTGTTAACTACTTGAATTTCTGCTCTCCAGAGCCCTGAAAGTTCTGGTGCTGACATCTCAGAGTACAGGTTGGAATGGGGAGAAGATGAAGAATCCTTAGAACTCGTCTATCACGGGACGGACACCTGCTTTGAGATAAAAGATCTGTTGCCTGCTGCACAGTACTGCTGTAGACTTCAGGTAGGTGGACATTATGCAGACATTACTCACAAGGTTTCGGGAAAGATGCTTCAAGAAATCAACTCAGAGACTATCAGGAGGGATGATGGGGGGAAAGAGTCCTTTTAAATAAAAGTAAATGTGGTTGTTGGGGTATTTTACGGTTACTTTCTGCTTCTCTAAGGCTCTAACTTGTAAGAACAAAACCAGATTCTTCTCTGCCGTACTTCTCACTAGAAGTATCTTGATCTTGCTGGTGTTTCAGTTCACTGAATAAACAGCTAAGCCCAAGGGAAGGTGGCACACATCTCTTTAGGAAGGATGCCTTCCGATTGCCCTGAATTGTACACTTCAGTGGGAAAGCCACTTAGAACGACAAAAGACAGAAAATGGGGCCCAAACCAAATATGAGAGTAATTTAGACTAGTTTGCCTTAGACCATGTTCAAGGCAGGTTGTCTAGAAACTTCCACTTGGGAGTCCAAGTATAGCAGCATCAGGAGCCATGGTCCTAGAGTGACAGTGATCATGGGTTTACTTTTACCTCATTCTCCTGGATAAATGATCTTTTCCCTTTGGAAAGCCTTAGCGTTCTGAGAAATGGGTCCTTGATCCCTTCCCATTTGCTTAGCACGGTTTCTTGAATGCTACTTTGTGCCAGGATCAAAGGAAGATCAGCAGGAAGAGTGATGAATCAGATGTGGTGCTGACCTTGAAGAGTTCTGTCTTCACACATGTTCTGTTGGATAGGGAAGCAAAGATGTGGGATTTAGGGTCTCACCTGACTTAAGCTATGGGTCAACTCCTTGTTGGGGGTGTACCCAGTGTGTTTTTGAAGTGGCCTTTTTGAAGAAAGTATTTCTTTTATATGTTAATTTGCCCGATCAGTGGAAGTTTTTTTGTTAACTCTGAAGCCTATTTTATCTCAAACATTTCTGATTGAACTCTTGTGGGGAACATCCTTCCTTCTCCAGTGCAGCACCTGGGATGTCCTTTATCCTTTGTCCATGAGTCAATGTCCCCGCACTTTATCTGATCTTAGTAGTGCTGCTGAGTCATTGGGAAAAGTTAAATTATGCACCACTTTCCTGCTTTTGGAACAGTGTGGGTATAAATAAAGAGCTGTCTGCCACCACAGTAGAGCTTTTTGAGTCTTGGCATCTCTTCAATATGTTGTTCTTCTTTCCTTTCTCCTGTCGGGATATATGTTCTCATTTAGCATGACTTTCGAAAACTGCATTTTCAAAGATGCAGTGATCTGAATAGAACCTGCATAATAACCTTGCCTCTCAGTATTGGCAATCAGAAGTAGAAAATATCTTTAAATGTCTATACTTGTTATAAAATAAGACCCTATAAAGGAGATAACACTTCTGAGACCACATTGGTTTGCTAAAGAAGTGTTGCTAGGAAAAGGATTTCCATCTGTATGGCTTTCTTGAATCCATGAACCACATATGAATTGTGTTCATTTGGCATGACTATAAAGTCAGGTTAAGCCCTGGTAAGTAAGTTGTATTAAGTCTGATTATTGTTTTGAATATTTGGCAAATAAAAAATAAATCATTTAATACCTATACTGGGTTTTATTAAAATTGAGTGAAACTTTTCTTGTTTTACTAAGGATTTTTTAAATTTTAAAATTTTTTTAGGAAGTAACAAAGTAATTCTATTCATCGTATGAGGCAAATTTATATTGTAGTCATACTATTCTTTAGTAAAAGATGCTTTTAAATTCATTTTCCTTTGAAAATTGATAAGAAGTAGTACTGTAAATCAAAAAAGAATTAAGCTAGTAAAAGAAAGTAGGATACGGGGTGGAATTCTGGAATAGAAAAAAAACCATTATTAGCAAAAGAACATTACGGGCTAAGGTTTAAACCAGGTCTGTATGTAGTTAATATTATTTTACGAATGATAATTTCTTGGTTGTGGTCAATATCTATGGCACATAAAATGTTAATGTTAGGGAAAGCAGGGTGAGAGATACGCGTAAGTTCTTCTATTATTTTTAGAAATCTAAAATTAGTTCAAAATAAAAAGTTTTGAAAAAAATAGGAAAAATTATATTTTTGGTTAGGATTTTCCCAGGGGGAAGGAAGGGAGGTACCTGTTGTTGGCCTGCCACTCTGCCAGGATTTTGCTTGTTAACCAGTTTAATCTTAGTAGTACTTCAGTGAATTAGGTGTTACAATCCCCATTTTGCAGCTGAGGAAACTGTCTCAGAGAGGGTAACTTAAGATTACGTATTTGTTAGGTAGAGGGTAACTTGCTTGAGATTAAATATTTGTTAGGTAGACTCACAATTTGAACTAACTCCAACTCTAAAAGTCATGTCCCTTTCTTTCTGTTACATGATTATACAAGAAAAGACTTAGTTGACATGAACACTGGGCTCCACAACATCTTATTTTTCTGTCGAAGATAATAAATTCATATCCAAAAATAAAATCTCTACCATGCATGAGGCACTGAGTTTGATTGCTAGCACCACAAAAAAAAAAAATTTTTTTTCAAATCTCAAAATAGAGACTCTTAAAATGATTTGTGATGTTAAAATTCTTCCAAAAAGAGAGTCACAGTGTTTTCATGAAACAGAAGGAGCTGTCACAAAATATTACCATAGAGTTTGAACAGTGAGCCGGGTGCAGTGGGTTCATGCCTATAATCTCAGTGGCTTGGGAGGCTGAGGCAAGAGGATCACAAGTTCAAAGCCAGCCTCAGCAACTTAGCAAGACCCTTCACAACTCAGCGAGACCCTGTCTCTAAATAAAGTATTTTTTAAAAAAGGCTAGGAATGTGGCTCAATGGTTAAGCACCCGTGAGATCAATCCCTGGTATCCCCCCAAAAAAAGTTTGAACCGTGATTTGAGAGTGAGTGAATGCATTAGCCTGCGTCTTTAGAATTAACAAAGAGTAGTTGTATGTTTTGTTTTAGACCTTTGATTTAAGAGCTTAGACTTAACTTCCTTTAATTTTGTTATTTGTCTCCATAGCTTTTTTATGGAGTTAATGAGAATGAGGTTTTAGAGTCCATGTACTTTTATAAGAAGGTTGCCAAATGTAGAAGAAGAAAAAAAACTCTTTTTTTGCATGACATCTGTTGAGTACATACTCTGTCGGGTCCAGTTCTGGCTCTCAGAAACACAACAGTGAACCACACACACAGGCAACCTTACACTTACGGAACTCATATTCTAATCAGAGAAGTAAATATGTAAACTATCGACTGTGTTGGTGTTCAGTGTTTTAATGAAATCTAGAGTAACTAAGGGGAAATACAAAACAAGAAGGATCCCCAGGGTTTGGGTGCAGGGGTGACTGCAAGTTTAAATAAGAGGTTCAGAGACCTCTTGAGAAAAGGTACCACTTGAGAAGGTCTGAAGGAGATGGTTGAGTGAGCTGTGCAGACTTCTGGGGTAAAAGCTGTCTGGACATAAGGAGCAGCACATGCAAAGGCCTGAGGCAGCAGCAAATTTAGTGTCCCTGTGGGACTGCAACGAAGCCAGTGCAGCTGGCTGGAGCAGAGTTAGTGAAAGGAAGAGTAGCAGGCAATAAAGTCAGAGTGCTCATGGGTTTTTTAAAAAGATGGTTATGAGCAGGTAGGGTCTTATAGGCTTTTGTAAGGCCTTCCAAGTTTATTTTGAATAAAATGGAAAGCCACAGAAGAAATTTGAACTAAAAATCTCCACTCACATTTTGACAGCATCAGTCTGATTGCTGTGAATACAGATGATGGTGCAAGGACTGGCACAGAGATCAGTAAGGTGATCATTACATTAAGTAGATGAGAAAGTGTAGTCAGATTGGGATGGTCCCAGATGTACTCGTGGCCCGAACATAAGGTATGAGGGAGAAAGCGGCATCCAGGGAAATTCAGGGTTATGAACTGATTGACATGGAGGATGGAGAGGATCACATGAGGTACAGTGAAGTTTTGTAAGGAGGAATGGGATACAGACAGGGAGCCCTGTGGATAGTTGAGTTAGAAATGCTGGTTTGACATGCAAATGGAGGTGTTCGCTGGCAGTTGGATACAGATACATTAGCCTGGCAGTCAGAGCAAAGGTCAGAGCTATGCATCTGAATCTGAAGGGAGGATATTAATGACATTCATGCTCTAGACAAGATGAGGTCTCCAAGAGTTTGAGAAGAAGTAGGAAAGAGGAAGTGTCCTGAGCCCTGGCACCCCAGCAGGAGTAAGGGGATGGCAGCAGCCAGCAAAGGAGATTGAGGAGAAGCAGCAAATAAAGCAGGGGAAACAAGAGCATGGTGTCCTGGAAGCCACGTCCATCAGCGTTGCCAGAGGCAGGCATGCTCACCACGTCAGCTGCTGCTATCCAGTGAGGCCAGATGGCGACCAGGGATTTCCTTCAGATACAAGTTTATCATGCCCGTGGACAACAGTAGATACTATTGTAAAATCCCTGTTGCTGTTCCCAGGCAGCGCTAGCCCTGAAAGTAAGATGAACTAGATTCTAGCCCTAGCTTTGCCTGTAAATCTGAGGCCTAAAATTATTTAATCTGACTCTGAGTTCCTTGCACTGTAAAAGGCAGATAAGAGGGCCGGGGATATGGCTCAGTGGTAGTGCACTTGCCTAGCAGGCACAAGGCCCCAAGCTTAATCCTCAGCACTAAAAAAAGGGGAGAGAGAGATAAGAACACTTGACATTTAATATCTACTCCAGGTTATTGTGAAGGCAACACATTATGATCTGTGAGCTAAAGTGGGCCATGCAAATAAAAACTGTTGTTTTAAAATGATTAGAGGTGATGATAGCCATATTATCTTTTGCTTTATTAATGGAAGACAGATGTGATTGGCATTTTTAGACTAAAATAAGTGTTCTTTGGGATTTATTTCTATTACATGTACTACTTAACATTACCTAACAGCGGCTAACATGCAGGCATTAGAATGTGCTAATGGTATGATGTGGCCTTTGCCTTGCTCTTCTGTTTTTCAGGCCTTCAATCAAGCCGGAGCAGGGCCGTACAGTGAACTTGTCTTTTGCCAGACACCAGCATCTGCCCCTGATCCCGTCTCCACTCTCTGTGTCCTGGAGGAGGAGCCCCTCAGTGCCTCCTCCGACTCACCCTCCTCCGTGTGCCTTGTACTGACCTGGGAAGAGCCGTGCAATAATGGGTCTGAAATCCTCGCTTACAACATCGATCTTGGAGACACTAGCATTACTGTGGGCAACACCACCACCCACATTATGAAAGGTCTCCTTCCAGAAACCTCCTACCGGTGAGTGCAGGAAAGTGGAAGTAAAGCCACATTGACCATTGATCACTCAGCACTGGAGTTACACATCCTTCAGTCTAAGAGCCAAGGAGTCTAGCTGTTCTTACACTTGGGAATACTAACTGAAAGTGTGGCTTAAAAACTTGTGTTGCTTTATACTTAAGTGAGTCAGTTAAAAATTCATAAAATTCCTAATCTCTGAGAAAATTTTAACTGCCACTTTAAATCGGTGATTCTTTTCTTTGTGCTTTTAATTGGGTTATTTATTTTTGTGGTGTTAAGTTTTTTGAGTTTATTATATATTCTGGATATTAATCCCCTGGCAGAGAAGCATCTAGCAAAGAATTTCTTTCTATAGGCTGCCTATTCACATTCTTTTTTTAATGCATTTCAAGTCATGGTACATATTTAGAGCTCAATTTTCTATCTCTCTGGTTGCGAAAAAGATAGAGTCTCACCATTTGTGCCTTCATACATGTGCCTAGGGTAGTGATGTCCATCTCATTCCACCATTTTTGCTACTCCCATTCCCCCTTCCCTCCCCCACCTCCCCTCTGTCCCATCCATAGTTCCTCCATTTCTCCCATGCTTCCCACCCCACCCCCCTTATGTATTAGCATCCACTAATCAGAGAGAACATTCGGCCTTTGGTTTTTTGGGATTGGCTTACTTCACTTAGCATGATGTTCTCCAGTTCCATCCGTCTACCTGCAAATGCCATAATTTTATTCTCTTTTATTGCTGAGCAATAGTCCATTGTGTATATATACTACAGTTTATTCATCCATTCTTCTATTGAAGGGCATCTAGGTTGCTTCCATGGTTTAGCAACTGTGAATTGTGCTGTTATAAACATTGAAGTGGCTGCATTACTGTAGTATGCTGTTTTTAAGTCTTTAGAGTGGATAGCTGGATCAAATGGTGGTTCCATTACAAGTTTTTTAAGGAATCTACATACTGCTTTCCAGATAGGTTGCACCAATTTGCAGTCCCACCAGCAATGTTTGAGTGTGCCTTTTTCACCACATCCTCGCCAGCACTTATTTTGGATAGCTGCCATTCTGACTGGGGTGAGATGAGATCTTAAAGTAGTTTTGATTTGCGTTTCTCTAATGGCTAGAGATGTTGAACATTTTTTCATATATTTGTTTACTGATAGTATATCTTCTTCTGAGAAGTTTCTATTCAGCTCCTTAGCCCATTTATTGATTGGGTTGTTTTTTTGGTGTTAAGTTTCTTTAGTTCTTTATATATCCTAGAGATCAGTGCTCTGTATGATGTGCGTGTGGCAAAAATTTGCTCCCAGAATGTAGACTGTCCATTCACCTCATTGATTGTTTCTTTCGCAGAGAAGAAGCTCTTAGTTTAAATCTATCCCATTTATTGATTCTTGCTTTTATTTTTGCGCTTTAGGAGTCTTGTTAAGGAAGTCGGAGCCTAATCCAATGTGATTTGGGCCTACTTTCTCCTCAATTAGGCACAGGGTCTCTGGCCTAATTCCTAGGTCCTTGATCCACTTTGAGTTGAGTTCTGTGAATGGTGAGAGATAGGGGTTTAGTTTCAATATGCTGCATATGTATTTCCAGTTTTCCCAGCACCATTTGTTGAAGAGGCTATCTTTTCTCCAATTTATGTTTTTGGCACCTTTGTCTAGTATGAGATAACTGTATTTATGTGGGTTGCTCCGTGTCTTCTATTCTGTACCATTTGGTCTACATATCTGTTTTGGTGCCAGTACCATGCTGTTTTTGTTACTATAGCTTTGTAGTATAGTTTAATGTCTGGTATTGTGATGCCTTCTGCTTCACTCTTCTTACTGAGAATTGCTTTGGCTATTCTGGGTCTCTTATTTTTCCAAATAAATTTCATGATTGCCTTTTCTATTTCTATAAGAAATGACTTTGGGAGTTTAATTGTAATTGCATTGAATCTCTATAGTGCTTTGGGTAGTATGGCCATTTTAATAATATTGATTCTGCCTATCCAGGAGCATGGTAGGTCTTTCCATCTTCTAAGATCTTCTTGAATTTCTGTCTTTAGTGTCTTATAGTTTTCATTTTAGAGGTCTTTCACTTTCTTGTTAGATTGATTCCCAAGTGGTTTTTTTTTTGTTTTTGTTTTGTTTTTGTTTTTGTTTTTGTTTTTGAGGCTATTGTGAATGGAGTAGTCTTTCTGAATTCTCTTTCAGAGGATTCATTGCTATAAATCAGTGATTCTTGACCATCTCCTTTTCTCTGTGGTACTGGGGCCTGTACTCAAGGTTGTTCTGTCACTGAGCTACCCCAGGCCCACTTCCTGCTTTTGAGACAAGGCCTTGCTAAGTAGCCGGGACTGGCCTCAAACTTGTGATCCTCTTGCCTCAGCCTCCTGAGTCACTGGAATTACAGGTGTGTGCCACCACAGCCAGCCCATCACTTTTTCTTCATATATTTTCACAGTGATTCATCTGATTCTGTGGCCACCTTAGTCCCCACCTGGAAGCAGGGCACTCCCATTTTTCTTAGTCCCCCAAAACAGATACAGTATTATAAAGCACTTTTGAGAAAAATTCTGATTTTACTCAGAATTTCACAAGAGGCCAGAGAAAAGTGTTACATCACATGCCATTGCACCAGCCCCAGAGCTGCTGACCTGGGAGCACCTTCCTCTTCTCACATTCTTGGTTCTCCTGTGAGGCCCTTCAAAATTTCAAATCATTTAACTCTGTCCCCAAGTTGCTAAAGCCCACTCACAGCAAAAAATTAGCAAGACTACATCATTTGAAGAAGTGCAGGAACCATCTCTGTTTATTCCAGTGTGCCCCAGAAGGGCTCCCTTAGTTTCTCAGGGAGATGTGAGAGAGCATGGACTCAGGCTCAGGCCATGAGCTATGTGTCTGTAGGCAATTGACTTACTCTGTGAGTCCCAGTTTCTTCTACAAAATAATAACAAGGATTTACTTTTAAGCATTTTGTAAAGAGTAAATGAGTGAGTATCAGATGTTTGTGCTAGGGCCAGCAGGGCATTGCAGGTATACCTCAGTGAGCATTGTAGTTTGATCAACATTAAGATCCACATCTAGAAGAAACTAGTAGGGTCGGGGAGTGAAGGGCAGGCAGATTAACTTGCTACCCAAAGAGGGGCTTATCATTTTACCTGTTTTTTTCTGCAGAGCTTACTGATTCTGTGATCTAGCAGACTAGCCTTTTTTTCCATCAGCAACTGAAGAAAGAAATCCTCTCATCAGCTGAAGATAACAAAAATTTCACCGTGACATATTGTATTATCTCTGCCTCTGTTTCCCTCTTACCAAATCTTTGTTGTATGAGTAATTCATGTATTTATTTTGCTTTCCAGAACAATGGCAGATTTTTGTTTATATACTCTTATTCTTTTAAGAAATTGCATCTGGGCACAGTGTACACTGTGGCTTTCTCCAACACTGCCTTCAGAGCACTCACAGATTTGAAGGACTCTTAAGTAGCAAGCCAAGAGGTGGTCACAACATTGCTTGATGAAAATAACATTGTGCACAAAGTCCTGTTGGAGTTTCAGAGAGGATGACCCTTGCTTCAGAAAGGTCAGGATGGTTGCAAAAAGAACATGTAGCTCAGAGGAAGAGCACTTTCCCAACATGCGTAGGACCCTGGGTTTGATTCTCAACAACGCACATACATACTGAGAGAGAGAGAGAGAGAGAGAGAAGAAAGAAAGAAGTGGGACTTGAGATGGAAACTGAATAAAGGGGGATATATATAGACAAAGAGGCAGGATAAGGGCATTGTTTCCGTGTTAGTTTTTAGCCAATCCCAGAAAACCCTTTTTCACTCCTGTTTGTTAATGAAATTTTCAGTGCCTATGTCCAAAGCAATGGGTTCAGGTGCTGAGGAAATCCAGAGATGATTAAACCCACAGACGTTGACCTCAGGGAATTTCCCCCATGTGGATGCTCTAAAAACATCTGACCATGAAGTCAACCTGCTGCAGGAAGTGACCAAGGAATGTCACCTCCCAGCTGTTTCTAGGAGACCAGATGTCAAGTATTGTCCACCTTAATCCCTCTGGCCAGAACTTTGAAAAAGCTACATTTATACAGACTTACACACTTGAGAAGACTTGTACACTTGAGAAGACTTTTTGTCTTCTCTACACCCATCTCTGCCCCAGAGAAGGCTCAAATCCTCAGGTCAGTCCCATGAACATTCAGGTCCTAAATTTATAAAGGGACTTTGGAGCAAGATACTAGCCCAAGAATTTCCCTCCTTCTTGACACTGTGCTTAAATAATTATAAAACTTTAAGATTTGTAAGATGATGCTGGAGGTATGTTGACTTGATTTGCTAATCAGTCTACAATCAAATGACTTAGAAAAGAAATCTAGAGCTCAGAGGCTCAAATGAATGAAAGGATGTTGGGAGTCTGTTTAATCAGAAAAGCCAGTTAAGAGGTCAAATGATCAAAAATATCTTCCTTTTAAGTGACTGATGTAAAAACATGTTAGTACCTCAGAGGGTAATTCTATTATGGAGAAGATGAAATGGTTTAATAATGTAGGAACTATGGAAAGCTTAGATTAGAAAGTTAAAAAAAATATTTAATGGCAGTATAAATAATTTAGTACTACTGTGCTAGGGCTAGTATAGTATACTGAGCTGAATGTGCAGAGAAAATCATGTTTGGAGATGTTACCTTTTAGCTTTACAGGGTGGCTTAAAAGATCCTGTTTTAGACAGATTGTATGAAAATTAAATAACTTCAGGAAAGACACATCTTTGGTCCTAGTCATTGCATGGATTCTTGGGGGCGAGGGTGGGGGGCGGTACAGAGAGAGAGTTTGGCCCAAGTCTTCGTATTCTAGGCTATTAAAATAATTAATACTTAAAGTCAACCGTTGTACAACATTACGAATTTATTTTCCGTGTTCATAGTTGAGTACTATATGGTAGAATCCTGGTCATCCCACAGCCTTGTAATATTATGTTTCAGAAATACAATTGAAATAGTTATAGTGAAATACAAAATGAGTATTTCAAGGAACTAGGGGTATAATTTTGGTCCCATCAATTTTTACCTTTTTCTGTCCCATAAATTGGTTGAAATATAGGTGAACAAATCGTGATGTTCTAGATAAAAGTATAGAATGAAACATTTTGAGCAAGCCATGGAGCTCCAGTAAAGGAAGGACTTGTTTCTTTTGGTTTTGTTTGTTTGTTTTGTTTTTGACCTTCAACAGTTACACATTGTTCTCACATGGAGTTTAGTCTTTCTCCATGTGGTGAGGACAGGATTGTGGACCTCTGTAGTGAATCTACTCATGCAAAAACGGGTTTTCAGCAGAAGGGTCAATTCTCCATTGGTGCTTGTGTAGCTGCCCTGGATGGAATTTTATTGGAATTACAATGCTGGGTTTTTTGTTGTTGTTTTTACACTATTGGGGACTGAACCCAGGAGTGCTCTACCACTGAGCTATATCCCCAGCCCTTTGTATTTTTCATTTTGAGACAGGGTTTCACTAAGTTGCTAAACATGACCTCGAACTTGAGAGTCTTCTGTCTCAGACTCCCAAGTAGCTGGGATTCCAAGTGTGTATCACAGCTATAATGGTGTTCTTAAAGACAGAGGAAAAAAAAATTACTAGAAACGGCTTTCCTTTGCCTGCTTCCAGCCAAGTAGAGCTATGCATAGCCTTTGTGAGGTGAGGGAGGCCTGGGTCTCCTGGTGTCACCCCTTCTTGGCTCTGGGCCAAGCATCCCCATTGACCAGGGTCGTGTTCCAGCTTCTGCTTACCGGGCAGGCTGCTGTATTTGTGAATAACTCTCTTTTTCACAGTGTTCCCCTTGTACATTGTCAAAACCTCTCTATATCTAAAATCAGACCCCAGGACTAGAGTGTAGTTCTCAATGTGTGTGGTTCCCTGACCAGCAGCAGCAGCATCACACTTACTCATTAAAGTACAAATTATCAGGCACACCTCAGCACTGCTTAGTCAGAAGTCTAGGGATAGGGCCTAGTATTGTAGTTTCATTAGCCTCCCAGGAGAATTTGGTGCATGTTAAAATTTGAAAACCACTGCCCTAGAGCAGTAATCCTTAAATGTCAGTTTCCTGGAGAGTG